>PVJC01018876.1:0-30858 GCA_004026665.1 Murina feae | reverse complement strand
GGCCTGCTTGGTGGGCTTCCCAGGCCCCTTGCAGGGCACCAGGAAGTGGGAAAGCAAGGCTGCAGGGGCCGGGGTCCTGCTTGACAGCTCCCCAGACCCCTTGGCAGCACTGGGAAGTGGGAAAGGAAGGCAGCAGGGGACGGGTGAGTGGGAAAGAGTTGGCAGCCTGCTTGGTGGCTTCCCAAGTCCCTTCCGGGGATCAGGGAGCAGGAAAAGGCTGGCCTGACCACGAGGCGGGGTTTTCCCTGCTTTCTGGTGGCTGGAGGAAGATGGGCAGCAAGCTTGGGAGGCAGGCCGCACCCAGCCCTGGTCACAGCTCAAAAAAGAGAACAACATGCAGGGGAGGGCAAAAGTCTGAGAGATCAACATAGAGGGGGTGCCTGCTCCATGCCTCTACAGTGTGCCTGGTGGCAGGTCCCCAGCAGGTAGACACACACAGGAGGACTGCTCCGAGCCTCAGATGCAGCTGGGGGCAGGTCCCCAGTGGCCACACACACACACACACACACACACACACAAAAGGCGCCTGGCAGACTGGGGCCATCATAGGATATCTACTGAGGGGTCCCAGACTGTGAGAGGGCACAGGCCGGACTGAGGGACTCCCTCCACCCCGAGTGCACAAATTTTTGTGCACCGGGCCCCTAGAAAATTATAATAGGATGGACACCTGGGTCCAAACTACCACCTGAAGAATAGATTCAGCTCTGAATATCTTGTATCTCAAACCACATGAATCTGGGCTGGCCAGTGTAGCTCAGTAGTTGGCCTATGAACCAGTAGGTCACGGTTCAATTCCCAGCCAGGGCACATGCCCAGGTTGTGGGTTTGATTCCCAGTGGGGGCCATGCAGGAGGCAGCTGATCAATGATTCTCTCTCATCATTAATGTTTCTCTCTCCCTCTCCCTTCCTCTCTGAAATCAATAATATATTTTTAAACATATTTTCAAAAGACCACACATGAATCTGGGGGAAGAGGTGAGCTGCAGACCATGAATCCACTCCACTCTGGGCAGATTCTGATCAGGAATCTCCTGAGATGTGGTGCCTACTCCCAAACCCAACTTGACCAGACAGCTGGTCCACAGGAGAGATGGCAGCTACCTCAGCAAGCCCTGGGGACCCGTTGATGTTGCCTTTAGCTACTCAGACCTGGGAGCAAATTCTGGTCTCACTGTCATCTGTGTGAGCCTGACAGGTGCCTACACCTCTCCCAGCTTACTTTCCTCATCCATAAAGGAAAGATGACCATAGAACACAGGTTTCTTGTGAGGATCCAATGAGATAACTTGGAGAATGCCTAGCACAGTACCTGGCGTGTAGTAAATCCTCTGGAAACAGTAGCTGTTGCTGCTGCTTTTCTGATTATTGCTGTTGTTGCCTGAATGGAAGGTAACAAAAGATGCTGAGCCTGTGTTTGGGGGAATAAGGAGAGGGTGGCCAGGGGTGAGCAAAACCGGGGCCCAGTGAACACCCAGTACATGGAGTGGGGGGCCCATATTTGTCTCAAGGACTGTAGTTGGGATAGGGTGAGCAAGAAATCAATCGTTCCTTCAACAACTAGTGCTGTCGTATGTGCTTATGAGCGCAAGCTCTGCAATCAGAACTTGGTTTCAAATCCTGGCTCAAATTCTTACCTGAATGAACCTGAGTAAACTACTTCTCAATGCCTCCGTTTTCTCAGCCATTAAATGGGGATATTAATAGTACCTACTTTATCTTCTGAAACTTTAATGAGATAGATGCTGCATAAAAGGAGCTAAAGCAGTTCCTGGGACATATAGACTATTATTATCATTACTATTAAGTATACTGTATGATGGACATGGTGCGAGGCCTTGCAGAGGGTTTAAGGATGAACTCCATCCTAGATTCTACCTTCAAGGAGGTTTAAGTTTAGAAAGAGAGATGGGCCCCATTGTGCATAATTGGAGTTCAGGGCATGATATTAGCCTGTGACCTAACAGTCTATAAGTGATTCGTTGGTACAAGCGGGAGAGGACGATTCCAGCTGGGTTATCAAGGAAGGCTTCCTGGAGGAAGCAGCATTTGAATTAGGACCTAAAGGATGATAGGAGTTGGAATGAAGAGACAAAGGGCAAAGGCATTCTAGGCACAGGGAATGGTACAAGCAAAGATCCTGCAACAAGGGGCTCCTAGTAGTTTCAAGGAACTGGGAGCGGTCACCCAACTGGGCTGGAGGGAAGACAAAGACGAGTGGCTCCAGCTATCTGGTAAGTGGAATGCGGTGCTTAGGAGCTGGCAGGGTTATCTGTAGGTGGGAGGGAGCGAGTGATAGTTCTGAGCTAGACACAGTGGTGGTCCCAGTGCTGACTGAACTGCCTCAGTGCTGGGAGTCCATTGGAGGGATGTCAGCTGTCAGCCTGTCCAGATGAGGAAGGACCCTCTCCCAGAGGGGAGAGAATTGTGGGCCCTTCCCAAACCCAGAGCAGCCCAGGACAGCAGCTGACCCCAGGTCCCTTCTCTCCTCTTCCTTACGCCATCTGCCCTGATGTGACTCTCACACTGGAGAGAACCAGCCTCCTGGCTCTTCATCCCCAGCGCTAGGGCCAGGCTGACCTGGGGGGTCCAGGGAAGCCCACCCTTGCAGCAGGACAGGCTGTCCCTCTTCATGCCGACAGCCCTAGGCTCAACCATGTCCTTCCTCCCGGCTTAACCCTAATGGGGACACGAATGGGGTTCCGCCACCCCCCTCCACAGTTCAGGACCCTCCATCATCAGGCAAAGCATGGCCCTATTGACCCCAGGGGAATAGAAGGATCTGAGTCCTCCTGAGCCCAGCCCCGCCTGGCACCTCACCTCCTAGGCCTTCCCAGCCATCAGCTGGCACACGATGCCCAGAGCCCCTTTTGTCATCCTCCCCGAGAGGAGGTCCAGCCCTGCCCTCTGCTGCCCCAAAGCCTTCACCCCTTTCCCTCCCAGGGCTGTAAATCAGTTCCACATTTGGGATCTGGCATGTACTATCTGCTCAGAGCTTTCCCCTCCGTTCGCTCAGGCTCCCATCTCCCCCACCCCACATGGTCAGCCCATAGGGTCTGCAGGAGGAGAAGGGCTCCTGCATTCAGTGACCCCCTTCAGTGGTCTTGAGAGGAAGCTGGACTATAGCAATGGACCAGAGGGCCAGTGGGCCAGAGGCCCTCCCAGAGACAGATGAAAGAGGAAGGGGGTGGGGTGAAGGCAGAGCTTGAGCAAGCATATGAAGGGATGAGGGTGGGGGGTGGTGAGGGAAGGAGCGAGGTAGTTCCCAGCTCAGCACATTCCTGAGACATCTGGACGTGCTGGAAGGGCCCCAGCTGGCCTGCACGGCTATGGCTCCAGCTTCTCTGTTGTGTGATGTCAGGGCCCAGCATTTTCCCCCTCCTCTCAGAGTCCCACTGGCCTAGGGGCTGAGTGCTGGGGTCTCCTCCCCTGACCCTTGGCCCTCAGTGAGCAAGAAAGAGGCCTATGGGGAAGTGGAAGAAATGCCCGCCCCAGAGGAGGGCCTGGACTGGTGGTAGAAGGCAGACCCTGAAGACCCAGGGGTTTGCCCATGGGGCTGACTCAAGGAGATTCCTTCTTTGGGCTGACGCCAGCCCCCTCCCTTCTTGGAAGGAAGATGAAACAGAGGAAAGACTCTGGAAATGGCAGCTTACCTTGAGCTCTCAGTTTCCCTCTCTGTAATAACAGCTCCATTTAAGGCGAGCCTTCTCCATGTCCCCCACTGTATAAAGCTCTTCACAAAGGTTATTTCATCCTCACAGCAACCTGGTGGGGTAGATAGCATTACCCCTATTTTACAGCTGACATTGAGGCTCAGAGAGCTTAAGTAACTTGCGCAAGGCTGCTCAGCAAGTAACAGAGCCAGGATTGACCAGGTCTGTCCGCTTCCCTTGCTCATAACCATTGGACTACTTTGCCTCTGCAAATAAGAGAGGGATCTAATGATGCCAGAATTTCTTTCAGCTCTGCAGTTGTAATTGTTTCTCTTGGCTATCGTGGCACTCTTCAAGAAGGGCAGGGGAGGCATTAGTCACACACCGGGTGGGTGGGGGCGGGGAGGGCAGAGGCCTCTGGCCGTGAAGAATCAAATGGGTCAGGAGCCTTTGGAGGTCCCCTCCCTTGGAGTCCCAGAGAGGTCCAGACCCCAGGAGCTGGAACCACAGCCTGATCCCCAGCCGAGCCCAGGGGTCCCACACCTTCCCCGAAGGAAAGAGTAAATAAGGAGAGAGGATGCCGTTTCTTCCAAAAATAAAACCTGAGGACAACTCAGACAGGCTGGGATGCTAAGGAAGCCAAAGGCCGAATGCTGAGTGTGCTGAGGAGAGGGAAGAGGCCAAGGGAATCCCAGCCAGAGCTGGGTGGCAGGTTCCAGCCGAGGAGGGCCTTCCAGCTGGCCACGGGCCGGGAGAGCAGCTCAGCCGGTTGGCCACTGGGCTCTGTTTACACTCTTTGGCCTGTCCTAAGCCTGGGACAGCTCTTCCAGCTCTGAGTAGGGGGCTGTGGTCCCCAGGTACCTGGTCTGGCTGTGGCTGAAGAACAAAAAGGCCTTGAGGAAGAACAACCCAACAGGGAGGAGCCCAGGGAAGGAGTCCAGCCGCATGGAAACTCTGCCGGGAGCAGGAGCACACTGGCATCAGAGTGGAATTCCAGGCAGACATTCCTGGAGGCTCAGCTGCAGAAAAAAAAGGCCTCAGTCCGTTAGATCACTGGCACCTTCCTTCATTCACCCACTGATTCAGTCAGGCAGTCACTCAGCGAACGCATCTACCATGTGCTGGGACCAGTTGCTAGGCTCTGGCGGTACTGATGAGAATTGGACTCAGCCAGACATAGTTTAGAGGCAACCTGGCTAAATCATTTCAAGCTACACTAAGGAACTGGGAAACTGTCCTCAGGGCAGTAGGGAGTCACTAATGGATAATGAATGAGCAGAGGAGTCTCACAGTCATGTTGGTGTTGAAAATCCCTCTTGATGCAGGTGGAGAATGTTCTGGAGACAGAGCAGAGTTCAAACTGTGGCCCTACCTCCATAAATGGGGTAGTCACACCACGAGTGAGAAAGTCTTTTCCAAGCAGGAATTGGGTTTTGTTCATCTCTGTATCCACAGGTCTGGACACAGAGTTAAGTACTCAGTAAATACTGAACAAATGCATGTGATGAATAAATGAATGTGATGAGACACCTCTATTCTCTAGCGGGCCCCAGTACCAGCCCTGGCACTTAACTCCAGTGTCCTGAGCTGTCCCACAGGGCTCCTCTGGCCACTGCCTATGGACCAACATCTCCAGCAGCCAGACTGTGGGCTGCTGTGCCATTAGTGGTGCCAGTCACAGCTAATCCCAGCCCTGGGCGGCAACACTCACTGCCATCACTTCCTCCTGCCCAGACAGTACCTGGCACCTTCCCCAGGGTTGGGCCACAGCACATGGACTGCCTCATCAGAAGATGCCAGGGGCTGATTGAGAATCTTCAGGCCAAGGCTTCACTCTCCTGAGGACCTATGTCCTGCCCAGTGTCAGGAGGGGGAACTAGAGGGCCAGACTAACAGAGCTGGGGGCTAGAAAGAATGCACCCTCCCCAGGACCCTGCCCGACCCAGAAGCAGCATGGGGGGGGGGGGAGTGCCAGCCTGCCCTCTCCTCTGTCCCTCCCTTTCTCTAGTGCACATGCCCAGAAAACCTCAATCCCCAAGTTGCCCCCTTTTCCAGCTCCAGCCTTCACTGTCCCAGCCCCAGAGGAGCCTGGGACTACCAGATCTCCCTTGCTGGGGGTCACATGACAGTCATCTCAGGCACATGGCTTGACACAGTCAGCATTCAATTCTGTGGTCGTGTGGGATGTTGCATTTGCTCATGTGAGGGTGTGCATGACCACATCTGTGACTTTGTCTGGGGTGACTGCCCGTGTGTGCACATATGGGAGTCTTTCTGTCTGGTGACATCTGAGGAGGGTGTCCTCATTGGGCCTGTTAGTGCCTGCCAGTGTCAGCTGACTAGTGTACACACAATACCCCTGTGCCAGGCTGTATATGGAACTGCCTAAATGTGTCCATGGGGTAGATCTTACATTGGATAGTGTTTCCCCGTGTAAATAGGAACCTCACAGCCCATATCTGTATAGCACATGCACAGGAGTGTGTGTGTGTGTGTGTGTGTGCACGCGCGCGCGCATGCCTACCACCCATACACACACAGAAGTATTTCTGCTTATGTGGCCTTGGGCTCTGTGGTGAATAGTTCAGCAGGGGGAAAATATGAAACCTCAGCAGCCGCGGCCCTGGGCCTGTGGGGAATGGGGGGTGAGGTTGGAGGTTGGAACAGTGTGCTCCCCTTCATCCCCATGCCCTGCCAGGAAGACTCAGAGAGAGGCTACCTCCTGGGACAGGGAGAACTGGCTCCATCCCTTCCCAGTCCTCGGAGAGGCCAGGAGAGAAAAGGAGCCCACTTTCTGAGGAGCCTCGATAGGAGCACAGATTCTAAGGAATGGGACACAGGCCTGAGGAGGAAACACTACCTGCCCCTGGGGTCTCCTGAGTCCGAGACCAGGGCCTTTCCCCCTTCGCAGGACTGCCTTCAAATCCAGGTCTGAGAAGGCAACCCCCAATGCCTGGATGGTGAGGCTTGGGGGGGGGGGGCGCTCTCTGACAACCCAGGGGCCCACCTCCCCTCTGCTAAGCCCCTCCCTGCTCTCTCTTGACCCTACCCCACACACAAATACATACTCTGGGCACAGCAGTGACTCAGATGGTGGCCCTTCGGCCTGAAATGGGGCAATTTTCTAGTGACCACCAGGCTAGTCACCGTCCTGGGATGTATGGGTCAGTGGGGGGGGGGGGGCGGAGAGTGGGGGCCCAGCCTGTGGGGAAAGGGAAATAGAGGAAGACGCGCCTCCCATCTCTCCCCAGAGCTCGCTCTCTCAGAAGGAATGTTCGGGCTCGGAATTCCCCCCTCTCCCTATCCCACAGCTCAGCCTGACCCACGCTGGTCTCCTCCCTCTTTCCCCAAGCACAGACTGCATCAGCCTGGGTCAGGGAAGGGGCAGAAACCAGGATTAGGGGTGCAGGCGGCGGGGGGGCAGGGGGCGCTCTGAGGCTGCCTCGGGTCAAGGGGAGACCCTTCCCCCACACACACACACACACCCTCAGCAGACAGCTGCACCCCCAGAGCGTTTTCCTCTCTCTGCATTGACCCAATGGAGGAATTAGGGGTGGGAACAGGGGAGCTTCCGACGGTCCTCCTGCCGGCCCAGGAGGGTCCCCCTTACCCCACCAGGCACCAAGACCTGGCTGCCCATCCCTGGGCGCGCGGTCGGGTTACTGCAGGAGCGGCGTAAGGAGCTCAGCTGGAAAAGCTGCAAAGACACTTAGGAACTGGGGTCTGGCCTCCCCTTCGACCCGGGACGTCGGGGGGACGCTTCCTCTCCGTTCCCCCTCACTTCCCTCTCCTCGCGGTGGGGGGTCGAGAGAGCTCAAAGGGCTCCTGCCTCTGCTCCGGGGGCAGAAAGGGACCCGGGGCCGGAACCAGGAGACCGACCCTGCCCTTCGCGGACACGCGCCGCCCGCGAGGCCCGGGACCCCCCTCCGCGCGAGCCCTCCCCGCCTCCCGCCCCGGCCGCTGCAGCGGAGGGCTCCTCACAGCCTCCTCCCATTGGCCGGGAGCTCCGCGGATTCCACCAATGAGCAGGCTGGGTTCCCGGGGGCGGCCCGAGCGCGGTGCCGCAGCATCCGCGTCCTTCTTTAAATTTAAAGGGCCCGCGCCGGGGACCGGCTCAGGGCGGGGCTGCAGCCGCAGGGCGGGATGCGCGCGGAGAGCCCGGGACCGCTCCAGCACAGCGGAGCCGGCGCTGGCTGCGCGTGGCAGCCGAGAAAGACTTGTGTTGGCACGACTGTAGGAAAAAGTCTTTAACGAGGAGGGAAACAGATCATAATACAGTATTTCCTTCTCTTGCTTCTCACCCCCCCTCCCCACCTTCCCACCCCAGTTGTCTGGAAAGGCACCTCCATAGAACGCTCACCCCGGTTAGAATCCGACCCCCGAACCCCCCCCCCCGCGCCCAACTATAACCCACGACCCCTTGCCATTTATAGATTCCTGTCCTCCACCCCCAATATATCCACCGGATAATCTGAAACCTGGATTTTCTTTGTGTAAACCGGAGGGAGAGCTGGGTGACCCCGGGGGGACAAGAGACGCTGCTGGAGCTGAGATCTCCAGAGTGGGCTTCCCGGGGGAAGGAGGAGGGTGGAGAGACGACGACGAAGTGAGAGGACCGCAAGGAGAGGTGCCCCAGTCCTGTCAGCCCAGAGCGATGAAGAACACCGCCCCCCTCCTCCCCCCCAACATTACCAGTTCACTGTGTGGCCCTGGTAGGTGGCCTTCCCTCTCTGGACCTGGGTTTCTTCATTAGCAAATAGGGGAGGAGGGCGTGGACCTTGAGCTTTCTCAGGTCCCTTTCTGCCTCCAACCTGATGATATAAACCAACCATAACTGAGCTGCAGGCGCCAGACAGAAGTGTGGCTACAAAGTTCTCTAAAGTGAGCCCCCTGGTGTGCTTCCAGGAGCTGAGAGTGGGCCTTGGGGGGTGATGGGACATGCCCATGGCTGCCACCAGAGGTGGGCCCAGCACACAAGAAAGCCCTGAGCAATGGCTGGATTTTCGGAGTGTCCTCCACCCCCACCCTGCCCCTTGGCCGCCCTCCCCTTCTCCTTGGCTCCGACTCTCTGGAAGCTCCATCCTGCTGAGTCTTGGCTGCTGTTTCCAGCAGGTGGGGTGGGGGCTGCTCGCAAAGGGGTGCCAACTGAGCTCCCTCAGCAGGTTCCAATGGGCACCCCAAAGCGGGTCTCTGAGAAGACCCCGGCTCATCTGCCTGGAGCCAAGGCCTTCAGAGACCCCAGCCCAGACTGGAGAGAGCATCTTTCTTCTCCCAGGCCCCAGGGACAGCTTGGCAAACCCTTATCGCCTGAGAAGCAGCTGCTGGAGAAATACCTTAGCAGCTGACTCACTGCCCTGTCCTCTCTTTACAACCCCCCTCCCACTGGGCCCCACACCAGGCCTGAAAGGGAGGGAGAGAGGGAGGGAGGGTAGGAGGAAAGGAGGGAGTGGGAGAAAAGAGAGAGAGAGAGAAGGGACAAAGCGACCCCAGCTGGTCTGGCCCAGACTCTACAGAGGGTGTGGCTAGCACAGTTTTGGATGGGGGGTTGAGGGAGGTTGTACCCTGTAAATGACCTTCATCTGGGATCACAGTTATTCTTGGAGACTTGTTCAGCTGAGGCCTCTGACCTCCTGGCACTGCCTCCCCCAGGCATTGATAGAAAGCTGACATACTGCTGGCACTGCCCTCTGGGGTACAAGGCCTTGTCACCCGTCACTAGATACAGACCCTGCCTCAAGGAGTTTGCAGTCTGACAAACAGGCAGTTCCTGAACTGGGGAAGGACTGGGTAATGAGGAGTTGTGCATGATTCCCAGTTCCCCTTGGCTCCCTGGGCCTCAGTTTCCCTGTCTGTCAAATGCAGATATGCAACTTCCTATCCATCGGGTAATTGTGAGGATTGAATAAAATAATGCATGTGGAAACACAACAAAATGTTGGCTAGTAATAGTAATGATAAGCTTTGGCAAACTGGGGAAGAAGGGAATTCCTCAGTCAGAAGGGTTTCTGGGCTCATTTTGCCCTGGATTCTCTGATGACAATTTGTTTAAGGGGAAAACCACCTTCCCCTACGGGCTTCAAGCTCAGCTCACTTCAGGCCCAGAGTTAGGCTTTTCGTCATAATAATGGCTAACAACTGCATACTAGGCACTGTTCTAATTGGTACATGGATTTACTGCATATAAGTCTATGTGTGTTGCATGTATACATGTGTTATATGTATTTAATCCTTTTGCCCTCATAATCCTTTGAGATGAGTAGTAAGCACCTAACAAATATTTGACCCTCATGGCAACAACAACACTATGAGATAGAAACTATTCCCCCTAACAGATGAGGAACCTGAGGCACAGAGCAGCAAAGTAACTTAGCAAGTAGTGGAGCCAGGGATCAACAGGAAGTCTACCCAGCTACAGAGCTTGTGTTCATCCCCTGCTCCCCGCAGACTGATGCTGGCGGCCCTGACCCTGATGCTCAGATGGGGCTTTTCTGCTCATCCTTTTGCACTGGAATGGGCTCTGAGGAGTCTATGGCAGAAAAAGCAGATAGCTCCAGACTGCAAACCAACCCCCCAGAAGCCAGTCCTTAACCCTTTACCAGATGGGGCCCCAGGGCAGGAGGCAAAGCTCCCATCATCTCTACCAGCCCACCAGCCCAGTCAGTCAGTAAATAATGAATAAGCAACAATAACATTTTCTTATATTCTTATACTTTTTTAAAAATATTTTGTATTGATTTCAGAGAGGAAGGGAGAGGGAAAGATAGAAACATCAATGATAAGACAGAATCATTGATTGGCTGCCTCCTGCACACCCCCTATTTGGGATTGAGCCCGAAACCTGAGCATGTGCTCTTGACCAGAATCAAACCAAGAACCCTTCAGTCCACAGGTTGATGCTCTATCCACTGAGCCAAACCAGCTAGGGCCTTATAATTCTTTAGAGAGAGAAAAATAAGCCTACTATGTACCAGCTGCCAGGTGCTTTATTAATAAGAGGTAACACTTATGGAGCAATTACTATGTGCTAGAAACAGTTCTAAGTTTCTTTACAAGTATAGATGACCCTTGAACAACACAGGGGTTGGAGGCACCACCCCCGTGCAGTAGGAAATCCACATATAACTTTTGACTCCCCAAAAACTTAACTACTAATAGCCTACTGCTGACCAAAAGCTTTACCAGTAATATAGTCAATTAACACATAGCTTTATATGTATTGTATACTGTATTCTTACAAAAAGTAAGCTAGAGAAACAAAAATATTCTAAGAAAATCATAAGGAAGAGAAAACACACTGACAGCACTGTACTTATCAATATCATAAGGCCACATCCTGTGTTTACAAGATGAAAAAAGTCCACATATCGTGGACCTGTGCAGTTGGAACCCAGGTTGTTCAAGGGTCAACTGTTAACTTGCTTAATCCTCACGATAATCCTGGTGGGGAGGCAAAGTTCCCTGTGCCAAGGAAGAAATGAACAGAGAGAATAATGCACTTTGCCTGTGAGTGAGTCAACACCGGCAGTTTGAATGGCACTGAGTCTGGCTGGATTCGAACCCAAGTAATGTGGCTCCAGAGCCTATTTCTCGGGATACAGAGTGACTTAGAAGAGGAGGACTCCAGAGGCATGTGGACGGGTGGGGACTGTACTAATGAGGGAAGTGAAGGCCTTGCATCCCAGCAAGAGATAATGCAAACGTCGCTAATACTGCCATTGAGATGCAAACTTGCTGCCATAGACATGGTTATTCTGTTTTTCTCTTTCTTAATTTATTTTTCAATTACTGTGTACATTCAGTGTTATTCTGTGTTGTTGACTATACGCCCTGTGCTGTAGTCTACATCCTTGTGGCTATTCTGCAACTACCAATTTGTAGTGTTTAATCCCTTCACCTTTTTCACCCACACCCCCAACATCCCTCCTCTCTGCCGGCTGTCAGTTTGTCCGCTGTGTCTATGAGTCTGTTTCTACTTTGTTTGTTTGTTTGTTTGTTTTGTTCATTCGATTCCACATGTAAGTGAAATCGTATGCTATTTGACTTTCTCTGGTTGGCTTCATTTCACTTAGCGTAATATCCTCTAGGTCCATCCACACTGTCGCAAAGACATAGTTAGTCTTTAATTAATCCCCCCATGAAGGAAGTACAGTGGACCTAGAGACAGACTCAGGCCATCTAAGTGATGTGACCAAGGTCACTGTGTCAGAACGAGAGCTCTGTGTCATGTCGCCTGGTCCAGGGAGCCTTTCACGCCATCTCCAGCTTACTTTTGAGGATAATGACATTGAAGCTGGCGATGGCAGCAGAGGCAGGGCTGGAGGTCATGTGATGACTGGTGCTGGTAATCATAGAAGTGATCGTGGTTGGTACCAGTGATGCGAGTGTTGGGAGGTACTGGTGCTGGTGGTGGCGTTAATGATGGCGCGAAGACTAATGGGGACGTTGCAGGGACAGTGCTGGTGGTGGCAGGGCTGGAGGCACCACCACAGCAGTGTCTGTACCCTTTCCTCAAGCTAAACTGCCCCCCACACCTCCTCCTTCCCTAGCACTTCCCTGAGCACCTGGACCACTTTGCGGAGAACATGGAGGACTTCTCCAATGACCTGTTCAGCAGCTTCTTTGATGACCCGGTGCTGGACGAGAAGAGCCCTCTACTGGACATGGAACTGGACTCCCCCACACCAGGCATCCAGGCCGAGCACAGCTACTCCCTGAGCGGTGACTCTGCACCCCAGAGTCCCCTTGTACCCATCAAGATGGAGGACACCACCCAAGGTAAGAAGGGTGGGAGGGCCCGGGACAGCACATGCACACAAGGCCCAGGAGAGAAGGAAGCTTTTGCAGGACCACAGGGGGCACTGGAGGCTGAGACTCCCAGGGACTCTGGGAGGAGGCACCCACCAATACCCCTCAGGGAGGCTGCCCGGCCTTTTTGTTCTCCCTCAAATCAAGCCCATATGGCCACTTCTCAAAAGAGTTTGTTGCTGACTTAGGCCAGTGGTGGGCAAGGGGTGGTTCCCAGACCACAGCATCACCTGGGAACTTGTCAGAAATGTAAATCTCAGGTCCCACCCAGACCTGCAGGATCAGAAGCCCTGGGGGTAGGGCTCGGCCTTCCAGGTGATTCTGAAGTACACATGGGCCCGAGAAGCATTGCCTCAGAGGAAACAGTAAGGGGAATCCTATATAATAAAAGCCTAACATGCAAATGGACCGAGGGGTGGAACTACCTGTCACTATGATGCACACTGACCACCAAGGGGCAGATGCACAAAGGCAGTGCTAAGGACCCCTAGGGGTCCTGGACTGTGAGAGGGCGCAGGCTGGGCTGAAGGACGGACCCCACAGTGCACAAATGTTGTGCACCGGGATTCTAGTTAAACAATAAATGCAGACAAGTTACCAAGCCTCTGTCTAGAGCCTTCCCACCCCTCCTACTGAGATGCGACCTGGGAGACACTTCTGCGCCCCCTTTTGTTACTGAAGGGAGGGTTCTCTAAAGCATCCCTCTCCCCCTGCCTTGCTTATTTTAAGCAACGGGCCCTTTTAGTCTTTTCTCTCCGGTTCAACATTCGAGAACTCCGGACGGTTGCCCACCTAGAAATGGCCTTTGGGCTTTTCCTCAACCAGTCTGGCCCATGGCATCTGGCTGGGTGATCATGGACACATCTCCTGGCTTCTAGGAGCCTCAGGGTCTTCATCTACCAATGGGAACAGCGGTAAACATTTCTACAGTGAGGACTGTTTACAAAGTGCTTTCATGTTCATATTCTCATTTATTTCTCACAACTCAGAGGTGAGGACAGAATCACTTTTATCATAATCCCTATCTGACTGCTAAGGACAATGAGCTGAGTTGAGGAAAGCTGAGTTGTTTACATCACAAACAGTAAAATGCAGGTTAGGGACTGGGAAGCAAGCAAGCCCCTGATTCTAAGCCTCACACCCTCGCCGCCACCACATTTGCCAGCCTCAAGGGGTTAGCAAGGAGTACTGGGTTTGGAACCAAATATGCTGATGCTTCCACCAGCTGCTGTGTGATCTTAGGCAAGTTTCTTAACCTCTCTGGGCTTCTGTTTCCTCAATTATAAAATGAAGATACTATGTGGCTTGATAAAGAATTCTGGACAAGGTTAAAAATCCCAGCATATAGTAAATATCAACTAGAGGCCTGATGCATGAAATCTGTGCAAGGGGCTGGGCCCCTGTGCCTCGGCCTCGCCTCTGCCTCAGCCCCCAGAGCCCGTGGCTTAGTCTGGAAGGTCATCCAGTCTAACTAGCATATTACACTTTTGTTATTATAGACTAGAGGCCAGTGCACGAAATCATGTGCAGACAGGGCCCCTAGGCCTTGTCTGCAATCAGGGCCATCTTCTGCCCATTCACCAGTCCCTAGTCCCACCCCACTGCTGCCCCCCACCCTGGTTCCCCTGTTCGCCATCTGGCGATCTATCGGAGCCTGCGGGCCGGGTCGGGGAGGGACCAAGAGATCTGCCTTCCGCCTGCTTGCCAGTTCCCAGTCCTGCCCTGCCACCACCCACCCCAGTTCCCTGTGGCTCCCCATTAACCATCCAGCGATTGATCAGAGACTATAGGTTGGAGGGGAGGGACTGAGAGGTGGTCAGTGCACCTCATAACGACTGGCCGACCTGTCATTCTGGTCGGTACGCCGCTATGGTCACCGGCCTTTTGTTATATAGGACAATTCCTGGCTATTTTCATTGTGCTTGTAGAAGTCCTCTTGATACTGTCCTAGTTCTTATGCCTTTCCCCTCAGAGGACAATGGTCTTGAATGGCTTCTTAATGTTCTCATCTATTAAATGGGGAGAATAGTGGCGTCTGTCTCATAGAATTGGGGGGAGGAATAAATAGGCTCATATGTGTCAAGGGCTTAGAGCTGTGCTCAGTGCAGAAAGTTAGAGGTTCGCAAGAGGCAGACAGACCTTTGTACGCCCCTCTAACCCTAGCCCTGAGGGCAGGGACATCTCTTGAGGTTTTAAGTGGCTCCAGGGCTTGTGGTTGCTGAGGTCCCAGCTTCCCTCCGTGCCCTGGCCACACAGGGAAGAACTCTGAGGTCACTCAAAGAGGCCTCGGGCACAGCCTGGGGAGGGGCAGGGTGTGGAATGGGCTCTCCCTCCACCCCGACATGCCCAACCCAGCAACTCCTTGAACGCCCCCAAATCTATTCTTAGAGTAATTTATTTGTGGGCCTTTGCAGGGGGCAGTTTCCCGGAGGCCAGCAGGCTAAGCAGGCCCTGTAATTTGGGAAGATTGTGGGTGTTCCTGGAGCCAGGGGCAGCCTGCAGCCCAGAGCTGGGGCTCTCTGGCTCCCAGAGGGTGGGGCCTGGCCTCTGAGGTGGGATCAGGCAGTCATTGACCCCTATCCCCACCCACAGTGGGTCCCAAAGGCCAGAGTCTCCTATAGTCCTTCCTTTGCAAGCTGGCTTACCATTGCTTCCCAGACCTCTGGCTTACCATTGCTTCCCTGAGTTGCAGATGGGGCCAGCCTGAGCTGGGGTGGAGGACTGTGGGCACCCAGCAGGAAAAGGGGTGATGTCTGCCATCCCTGTGGCCCAGGTGAGGCCAGGAGGCCTACTAGATAGGCAGGAGGTAGACGTTGCCTGGGAGACCTGTGCATCATCCCTTCCTCCCCACCTGCCCCCAATCACCAGGTCCGGTGACTGCGCCTTCTAAAAATGTCTCCAGTGTGCTCCGTCCTCTCCATCCCCACGGCCACTGCCTTTGCTCAGGCCTGACCCAGGCTCTCGCTAGACCATTTCAACAGACTCCCGCAGCGTCCCTGCCTCTAACTTGCCTGCCCCAGGCCAGTCTCCACACAGAGGCAGAGTGATCTTTTTAACATCACAAATCTGAACATACTTAAAACTCTTCAGTGCCACCTCATTGCCTTTAGGACAAAGTCACAGCTCTGAGCGCAGCCTCCCCAGCCGTGCCGCCCCTGCCAGCCTCTCTGACCCCATTTCCTTTCCTTTTCATTCCAACTGCTTGTGACTCTCACTAGATGCCCAGAACCTAGCACAATGCTCAGCAAATGTTTACTGAATAACAATAATTACATGAACAACAGGACCATTTATTGGACATTTACTTACTTCTTCACAGACACTTTAACAGATGAGAAAACTAAGGCTCAGAGAGGTTAAACAACTTGCCTAAGGTCACACAGCCACTCAGGAGGGGTTCTGGTCTGTGGTCCAAGCCCAGTCTATTAGCTGCTGAATGAAGAAGATGCCCCCACTTCTTCTGGCTCCCTGCAGACAGGAGGGGGGCTGAGCCCTGTGCTTCGGGAGCCCCCTGAGCCTGGGTCCTGCCTCCTTCCCCCAGATGTGGAACATGGAGCCTGGGTGCTGGGGCACAAATTGTGCTCCGTCATGGTGAAGCAGGAGCAGAGCTTGGAGCTGCCTGTGGACCCTCTGGCCGCCTCCTCAGCCATGGCTGCCGCTGCTGCCATGGCCACCACCCCGCTGCTGGGCCTCAGCCCTCTGTCCAGGCTGCCTGTCCCCCACCAGGTGAGCCTGGGGACTGTTTTGTAGGAGCTGAGGGAGGGGCAAAGGGTGGGGGGTCTGGTTGGGAAGAAGTGTCCAAAGCCCTGTGCACCCAGGATTCTATGAACAAAGAGCAATGTGATTCTCAGGACCAAGGGTTGGAACTCCCAGACGGGCCTCTGCCTCCCCCTTGGGCCGCCACGCACCATCTAGAGTGCGCACAGACCGTGGAGCCCTCACAGTGAGCTGGCCCTCATCGTGTGTGGGCAAGGCTTACAGGACACAGGCAGGGCTGGCGCTGGGCCGCGTCCAGCGTCCCAGCAATAGAGACAGCCCTGGCCACTTCATTTTCTCAGAGCGTCAGCATTTTAAAAAGAAAGGCCAACGTGGAAATATAAAGCTGGTGCTATCTTTCGGCTGTTTACATTCATGAGATTAATATCTTCAACCCACATTCTCATACTACCCCCAACCCCTACGAATGCAGATGAAACATCATTGGCTATAGATCCAAGATGATATCTGAAAACCCTTCTGAGAATGTGGGGCCCAGAGCCCAGGCCCCTGGGAGAGGCCCTGCCTGGGTCCAGCTGGGCTCTCACTTGTGCCCTGGGCACATGCCGCTCCCTTTCCCTCAACCTCCTTCTCTATAAAATGGGAGTGTGCGCTACCAGATACCTCGAAGGAGCTTCTTCTGTCCCTGGGTTGTCTTAAATCCTCAGTCTGGATTGGGCCAACCCTGCCCCCTGCTGGCCACACAGCTCACCTGAACAGAATGTGACCACAGGCAAATCTGTCAGCCCCTCCCAACCCCTCTACGGTCCACCAGGATCAAGGGTTGGCTGCAGATGTGGAGGAACTTTTTAAAAAACATATATCTATATCTATATCTATATCTATATCTATATCTATATCTATATCTATATCTATATCTATATCTATATCTATGTCTATGTCTATGTCTATATCTATAGATTTCAGAAGGGAGAGGGAGAGATAGAAACATCCATGAGGAGAATCATTGATTGTCTGCCTCCTGCACGCCCCCTACTGGGGATCTAGCCCGCAACCCTGGGCATGTGCCCTTGACTGGAATCAAACCTGGGACCCTTCACTCTATCCCCTGAGCCAAATCAGCTAGGGCTGATGGATCTTTTTTAAACATATATATATATATATATATATATATATATATATATATATATATATGTTTTTATTGATTTTTTAGAGAAAGAAGTATAGAGAGATAGAAACATCAATGAGAGAACATTGATCAACTGCCTCCTGCACGCCCCCTACTGGGGATTGAACCTGAAAACCTGTGACTTCTTGGTTCATGAGTCAATGTTTAACCACTGAGCCACACCAGCTAAGCGTGGAGGATCTTTTGTGATCAGATCCCAGACTGGCTCCACAACACCTCGGGCCTCGCCAAAGCAGGAAGGGAAGGCAGGACTGCAGCAGCAGCCAGAGGTGGGGCATGTGCCTCAGAGGACACTGAGACCCAAGGGGTTAAGCAACTTTCCCCAAGTCACAAACAGAGCAGCTGCACCCCCGACTCAGACACCAGACCGGAAACCCACACCTTCACTCCAGTGAGGTCACAGCCCCCCAGTGGAGGCAAAAGAACCAGGAGCTGGTGAAGTGCCATCATCCTGCTGCATCGCGGGCCCCTCATCTGTCACTTGAGGGCTGAGCTGGGATAGAGACGAGGGAATCTACCAGGTCCCCTTCCCCCAACTTGAACCTTCTATGATTCTTGCTCATCTGCCTAAACTTGGGATCCTGTGTCCCACCCACAATATCATGACCTCTCTGCTGGCCGCAGATCAAGGGAAAAGGTGGTCCTGAAATCCAGCGCCTTTCTCAAAGAGAACGCCACTCCCGTGCGTGTTGGCAGCCATGTATAGGAAGCCACGCAAGCTCCTGAAATCCTATCGGGAGCAGCAAGTTGGAATATTAAAGAAATAGGAATGCATGTTTGTTTAAAGCATAAATTGAATTCTGTCAGTCCTTTGCTTAAAACCCGTTAGGGGCTCCTCACTGCTTCAAATTCTTTTGTCTGGATTCCGCTCCCACCCCTACCCGACTCTGATCTTCTGGTCTTTTATCCTACCCCCTCCATCCCAACACACATTCCTGCACTCTGGACACGCTGAATACTCCGTTTCCAGATGCAGCCATGCTCTCTCTGGCCTCTGGCCCTTGACAGGTGCTTATCCCTCCGCTTGGCTGAGTGGCTCTTCCACGCACAGGAACTTGCCTCTACTCCCTCTGGGCTATGCCCAGAACTCTAAGCCCAGCCACCTCCCCAGTTCTGCAGGACAGGCCACCAGCCTCAGGGAGGGAGATGGGTGGATGGCATCGTGGGGACAGCCCCAGGGGCAGCTGATGGAGCTGGACCTGTCTCTTCCTCAGGCCCCAGGAGAGATGACTCAGCTGCCCATGATCAAAGCAGAGCCCCAGGAGGTAAACCAGTTCCTCAAAGTGACACCAGGTAAGTGTGTCCGAGGAAGGACTCTTCCTCTCCAGTCCTAGGCAGACAGCATCCCTATCCCTTGGTCCAGCCACCCACCTGCCTCGGCAATCCACCTTTCCCCATAATATCCTCTCATCCATGCTTGGCCCACTCCCCATCCATCCAGTCCCCTTCTTAGCCAACCTCTGAGTGTTATCCCTTCTATCTACACCCTCACACCTTCTTCACTGAACCCCCGTCATGCACTAACTGCAGCTCATTTTATTGCCATTCACCATCTACCTATCTGTCTGTCTACCCATCCATCCATCTGTTCATTCATCCATCCAACTCTCCATAAATCTTGGCATTCTGTGCTGCCCAGGCTTCCTCCCGACCCCAGCAGAGTGTCAGTCTTCCTGGTGCTGTGGCCACAGAGGGACAGCATGGAGGGAGGCTGGGAAGAACAGTGCTCCTGGCTAAAAGCCCAATGCCTGCAGCCTTGTTATCTGAAGTCAGAAATGGAAACCCTGGGGTAGTTACAGCTAAACATTGGGGTGGGAGGGCAGGAAGGGCAGACTCTACTCACCTGCTGGGGTTGTTGAACTAGAGGCTCAAACACAATGAACCCTGTGAAGCTGGAGATGGGGGAGGGCCTCCAAGAATGCAGCCTCACCAAGGATGAGGCTCAAAGGGGCCAGGCCTCTGGTGGCGGAGATGAGGTGGCACCCAGGAATCAGCGCCTGGGATGTCAGCTCCCATCTCTCTGACACCACAGAGGGGCTTTAGATGCTACGACTGGTCAGGCCCCAGCACTCTTGACCACACAGCATCAGGGCTGGCTTAGGCCCCTGCTCTGCTGAACTCTGAGGTCCCAGCAGAGCTGAGTGCAACCTGCTAACCCACTTCCCCTGCTCTCCCCAGAGGACCTGGTGCAGATGCCTCCGACGCCCCCCAGCAGCCATGGAAGCGACAGTGACGGCTCCCAGAGTCCCCACTCTCTGCCCCCCTCCAGCCCTGTCCGGCCCATGGCCCGCTCCTCCACAGCCATCTCCACCTCTCCCCTCCTCACGGCCCCTCATGTAAGCCGCTGGGAGTGGTCTGGGGCAAATAATTGGGTAAATCTACTCTGGCATATATCCAGTGGGGAAGGGTCTAGGGAGCCCCAACCTGACCCCCCTCCCCATCAGAATTCCGTGAGGTGCCTGCCTGGCAGGTGGGAGTGAGAATCCTTTAGTCCTACCTCGAGGTGAATAGGAAATAGGCAGGGAGGTCCAAGAGGCCTGCCAAACCCACAGTGCTGCAGAACCAGGACTAGAATTGACATCCCTAACCTCCCTGTTTGGGGAGCAGTGCTCAGGACGCCCAGAATTCCCATAAAACTGGGGTTAGGCCCTGAGTCCTGGGATGGGTGTGGAAACTTCCAAGCCAAGACTGTAGGGATAAGAAGGGGAGTGCCATTCAGGGGGCCCTGGACAAGTAGGTTTTGAGTCTATACATTTTAGGGTGGGGCCTACGGAGCCCCCCAACAATGTTCTGAGTGGCTAATGTGCTGGGCTCCCAGCACCATCCTAAGCATTTGACACATATCATTGGATTTAATTCAGCGCGACCCCATTTCT
The DNA here is from genome assembly GCA_004026665.1 of Murina feae. Lineage (NCBI taxonomy): Eukaryota > Metazoa > Chordata > Mammalia > Chiroptera > Vespertilionidae > Murina > Murina feae. The sequence continues at coordinate 10,617 of PVJC01018876.1, read as the reverse complement.
TAACGATATTTATTTTTTTCAGAGAGGCAGGGAGAGAGAGAGAGAAATATCAGTGAGGAGAGAGAATCATTGATCAGCTGCCTCCTATAGGCCCCACATTGGGGATTGCGCCCACAAGCCAGGCGTGTGCCCTGACCGAGAATCAAACCCCGAACTCCAGGTTCATAGGTCGACACTCAACCACTGAGCCACGCCGGCTGGGCTCTACCCGCTTTTTAGATGAGCAAACTGAGGCTGGGGGAGTTGAGCGCTTTGCCCAGGTCACACACAGAATAAACAGCAGAGCTTGAGTTTGAACCCAGGGCTGTCTGGTTCTAACCATCATGTCCTACTTCCCGCAGAAATTACAGGGGACTTCAGGGCCACTGCTCCTGACAGAGGAGGAGAAGCGCACCCTGATTGCTGAGGGCTACCCCATCCCCACAAAACTCCCCCTCACCAAAGCCGAGGAGAAGGCCTTGAAGAGGGTCCGGAGGAAAATCAAGAACAAGGTACAGCAAGAGCCAGATCCAGGCCCTGCCCTTGGGGCTTCCTTGGTGGGTGGGGGTCTCTGATCCCCTGGTGATGCCAGCTCTGAAATTGGGGGTCCCAGGGAACTGGATTTATGGCCATGGTAACCCCTCTTTTGGGGGCTTCCCCCTCTAGATCTCGGCCCAGGAGAGCCGCCGTAAGAAGAAGGAATACGTGGAGTGTCTAGAAAAGAAGTAAGGGTCCTGTGTGGGGAGGGGAGCCTGGGTCACAGGGCTCCAGGGGCAGGAGGCACAGGGGCTGAGGAGATGCTGGTGGGCAGGACCGAGGGGGCAGCCGCAACGCTGGGGTTGCCCCTGAGCCTGTGCCTGCTTGGCCCCACAGGGTGGAGACATTTACATCAGAGAACAACGAACTGTGGAAGAAGGTTGAGACCCTGGAGAATGCCAACAGGTGGGTGCTACCACCTGCATCCCGCACTGCCCCTGCCCCCTGCAGAGAAGAGGTAACTGAGTTCAGGATGCAGCCCAGGATGCCAGCTTCCCATCCTTCTTCATCCACACATAGCTCTAAACACGTGACAGGCTGATGCAGGGGTCCTCCAACTACGGCCTGCGGGCCACATGCGGCCCGCCGAGGACATTTATCCAGCCCGCTGGGTGTTTTTGCCGCCTTGTTTTTTTTACTTCAAAATAAGATATGTGCAGTGTGCATAGGAATTTGTTCATAGTGGTTTTTTTAAACTATAGTCCGGCCCTCCAATGGTCTGAGGGACAGTGAACTGGCCCCCTGTTTAAAAAGTTTGAGGACCCCTGGAAGCTTTCAAGGAGATGGTACAGAGCAGTGGTTTTCAGAGCACGGTTCTCAGACCTCCACCAGCAAGCAGCCTCCCCCGCGAACTTGTTAGAAATGCTTATTATTTTCAGGCCTCACGCCAGGGCTCCTGAAGCAGGAACTCCAGGGAGGGGGCTCAGCAATCTATGTTTCCGTTAGCACTCCAGGCCATTCTGATGCACCCTGGGGTTAGAACCACTGGCGAAGATGCTTGCCACTCAGAGCGAGCTTCTCAGCCAAACAGCAGCAGCGGCACCCGGGAGCTCGTAAGAAATGCAGAATCTCAGGACTCTCCCAGACTCACTGAATCAGAATCTGCATTTCCGCAAGCCCGTTGGGTGACTCACATGCGCAGTGAAGTTTTAAGGAACCCCAGTGTGTGCATAGCGCCCGGCCTGAAGTAGCTACCTACATAAAGTCGCAGCTCTGGATTCGTATTCCACTCTGCCATTTTGGCGACTGGGCCCAGCTTTTCTATCTAAATGGAGACGACAGAAGCACCATCTCACAGGATATGCATAATGATTCACTGAGATGGTGCAACTAAAGAGCCCAGCGCCGTGCTTGGCATTTAAGGATGCTCAGTTCACGTTAGTTTTTCTTTTTTCTTTCTTTATTGTCATTATTCTGAATTCTTGATAGTGCCCCGCCATGAATGCACAGTAGGTCTTTAATGGTTATTTGATGGGATTCATTAAAATAAATAGAGAACAGCTCAGCTGGTGTGGCTCAGTGGTTGAGCATCAACCTATGAACCGAAAGGTCACCATTCGATTTCTGGTCAGGGCACAGGATTGAGGGCTGGATCCCCAGTGTGGAGCACACAGGAGGCAGCGGATCAATGATTCTCTCTCATCATTGAAGGTTCTATCTCTCTCCTTCTCCCTGCCTCTCTGAAATCAATAAAAATATTTTTCTAAATAAAATAAAAACAGCAGCTGATATGTAGCAGGTGCTCAACAGGAGGCTTTTCCCTTCTTTCCTTCCTTCTCTCCTGGCTTCTCCAGCAGGATCCAGCCACTCCCCTGACTGACCTGGGGAATGTCTTCCCTCAGGGAAGGGGAGCTGAGAACCGTCACCCCTCACTCCACCTCTGGCCAGATTCCTCTCTGGCCCCAAATCTGGCCAGGCCCTCGGTGTTATTTCGCCACCTGCTGTACATTATTGGAACTGCAGCCCCCCTGCCAGGCTGGGTGGAGGAAAGAGATAATTAAACGTTTGCTCGCCAAGCACGGGCTGAGCACCCCGTGTGTAGCCAGAGGATTCCACGCCCCGTGGGACCCAGTCATTACCCTCAGGGAGCCCACAGTTAACTGAGGAGGCTGACACGGAAATCCATAAATACACGTGTTACAGGTGTTGTGATCAGTGTAAGAACAGCAATAAAATTTTTTTAAATGGCAGTTACCATTTACTGGACACTCGCTATGTACCAGACAGCTGCCAGACATGGGTTGTGAGGTGCTGCAGCTGCCGTAGGACCCGGGTGGGACGGCCTTCCTCCAACCCCCACTTTGGTCAGGAGCGTCAAGGGCCCCCTGAGCTCCCCTAGGGTGGCCCAGCTATCCACCGGGAGGCAGGCCCGGGTTCCCTAGCGACACTGCAGAGGGCAAGCGGGAGGCAACCTCTTCTGTCCTGACTGCAGTGGGCACCTGGGTGTGGGGTGGGGGTGGGGGGAGCCATGTCTGGAACCAGCCCAGGTGCGTGCTGGAGAGCAGGAGGCAGAGATGCCTGCTGGGTCAGAGCCTCTGGTGACCGCTGTGTCCCCCTCAGGACCCTGCTTCAGCAGCTGCAGAAACTCCAGACGCTGGTCACCAACAAGATCTCCCGGCCGTACAAGATGGCAGCCACCCAGACTGGGACCTGCCTCATGGTAGGTCTGCTCCCTCCTACAGGCCTCCGGAGGGCGTCTTCCCCAGGTGGCTTTCTAAGGGGGGGTGGGGTGGACAGACCTTGGAAGGACTGGCAATATGATGGGCAACATCACCAGGCCCACCATCCTAGTGCCCAGGGGCTTCTTTCAAGTCCTCTGAACCTTCTAGAGCATGGCCTTCCCTGGCCAGTCCTAACGGTGTGGCTGTGCAGTGACTCCCGTGAGCCCCGCTGCCGGGAGGCAGCGCAAATGCCACACCCTGTGGAGGTGGGAGACACTCAGACCTGTGGACTTGGTTCTTTCTGGAATGAATGGTGGTGAGAAGGCTGAGCAAATATCTGAAACCCCCAAAAAGTGCCCAGGATGTGGCTCAGGCCTCTGCTACTCCCTCTTCCACCTTCTCCTGGACCTGTCCACCTGGACACTCCCTGGGGCATCCCCCTCTGGGGTCCCAGCTGCCAGGTGGCAGAGCCAGGTGTGGGCAGGGGTTAGTGTGTGCCTCGTGACTCAGCTCCCCCTGCTGAGAAGCTGCTGTGACCCTGTGTCCCCTGCCTTGTCCCAGCCCGGATCCCTTTTCTTCCTTACTGGTTCCTCCACCCTGGAGGTGATAACCCCATGGACCACTTCCCTCTTTCTTCCAGCACTGCCTGGGCTGAGATGGCCTGAGGAGTCTCCTCCACCTTCTCAGAGAGGGCAGGATACCCCACATCTAGTGGGGGTGCTGGCTCTGGGAGCTGCTTTCTTAGAGAAATACTGAGCCTTTTGCAGCCATTGGTTTTGGGGCAGGAGGCCTGGGAGAGGCCAGGGTTGCAGCCCCTCCCTGCCCTGGATCTGACCGCTACTCTCTCTCTCTACTACCAGGTGGCAGCCTTGTGCTTTGTTCTGGTGCTGGGCTCCCTCATGCCCTGCCTCCCCGAGTTCTCCTCCGGCTCCCAGACTGTGAAGGAAGACCCCATGGCCACTGACGGCGTCTACACAGCCAGTCAGAGTGAGTGCCCTGAGCCGGGCTGCCCTTCTCCAGCCCCAACTTCTGGGCAGAAACCAGGCACAGGGAGGAGCCAAGTTTTGGGTTGGCATCATCTCATTCTTACGGATGGAAAATGGGGGCTCAAAAGGGTTATGATTTGTTCAACGTTAGTTGTGGAATCCGGGCTACAAGGCAGACCCCTGATTCCCAGCCTATCCAGAAGTGGCTAGGAGGTCAGATAACAAAAATATTCCCACCTTTACCCCATGTATTGTGTGCCGGCGGGTTATGGGACCTCTGCTGAGCACCATCTGTATTTCATGACTGGGACAGAGAATGAGTTCAGCTCAAGGGTCATTGCCAGTGAGACAGTGGGAGCTGCCTGAAGCTCTGCGTTAAGGAGGGTTCTGAGGAAGGAGTGCCAGGGCCCAGGGATGATGTCTACCACAGGCAGCAGAGGGGTGGTGGTGGTGTGGGCTCAGGCATTTACCATCCCATGGGGGATTGTGAGGTACAGTGGTTAAGAGTATGGAACCTCAGAGTCCGTCATGCCTGCCTCTGCCACTGCGTGACCTTGGGCCTGTTCCTTACGCGCTCCAGGCTTTCGTTCCGCACTTACTGAGCATGGTCGATGTGAAGATTAATGACGTGGTGTACGAACGCTCTCAGCACAGATACAACACGTGGCTGGCAAGGGGAGAGCTAGTCTACAGCGCAGTAAGGAGCGTATGGCTTTCCCCAGGCAGGAGATACAGCAGGGAGACCTACTGTATTTCATCACTTGCCATGAGCAAGTCATTTGGCAGAAGGAGGAAGAGGAACCGGATGGGCAATCCGAGAGCTAGGAGCTGGGGAGAGTGCGTTTCCAGAAGGAGAGATACAGCAAGGAGGATGAGGCAGGCCTGCGTGGCCTTGAGGGGAGGAAATGGCTGGCCGGTCAGGGGAGGGAGAGGGGAAGAGGAAGTGGAGGCGGGGAGTGAGAACCACTCCCTGGACATGTGCTGTGTGGCTGGGCCTGAGAAGAAGAGAGCAAGACAGCTACTAAGGGGGTATATAAGGTCTTGCGAGCCCCGTGTTGTTTTTCCAAGGCCAGAGGGGCCCTTGTGTATTTGGCAGCAGAGGAAGCCAGAACAGAGGAAGGAAAGAAGGGCGGGGGGGAGCGGGGGTGTCAGTGTTGATGAAGGAAACCAGAGTCAGAGGAGGTGGAGAAGGAAGGAGCCCCTGAGTGAGTGAATGCAGTAGGTCTAAACATCTGGGGTAGGGGGCGCTATGGAGCAGGCTGGCGCACAGAGCTGGGCATGCACCGTTCCAGGGGTGCCCTTCACGTAGGTCAGGGCCATGAGAGCCGGAAGGGTGTGGTGTGTCAGACTCGCATGGAACAGCGTACCTGATCACCTAAAACCTCGACTGCCTGTTCTGTGAAACAGGACTGAAGACACCTGGTTGCTGGGTTTCTGAGAGATGTCGATTTTGATATAAGTCAAAGGACTTGGCAGTGCCCGGCACACAGTATTCTCCAGCAGATGGGTTTCCTTTCCTTTCTCTTCCCTGAAGGGCACTCTAGGGCCTAGAATGAGGAAGAGATCTTATGGAAATTAGTAAGCTTTGGAAGTAGGATTCGAACCCGGCTCTCAGATGCCCCCCCCCCCCCCCCAGCCTGGTACCCTCTGCTTAGAAAGAGCTGCTTTCTCTGGGTGTCCACTGAGCACAGTTTCAATCACTTCCCCGATATGAACGCATTTAAACCTCACATCTGTATGAAGTTGGTCCTAGTATCCCTGTTTTACAGGCGAACAAACTGAGACTCAGGAAGCTTAACACAAAGGCCTGAGGTCACACAGCTTGGCATGGTTGGAGCTGGAATTCAAGTTTGGGCCTTTAAGATTCCAGAGCCCGTGTCTGTGACTACTAGACCGTAAATGTGGCTGGGGCGGCGAGGGAGCCTCTTGGCACCTGGGCTTACCCTGAGCTCTCTCTCCAGTGCCCTCCCGAAGCCTTCTGTTCTACGATGAGGGGGCAGGCTCTTGGGAGGACGGCCGCAGTGCCCTGCTGCCCGTGGAGCCCCCAGATGGCTGGGAAATCCAGCCTGGAGGGCCAGCGGAGCAGCGACCTCAGGACCACCTACAGCACGACCACCTGGACAGCACGCACGAGACCACCAAGTACCTGAGCGAAGCCTGGCCAAAGGACATCCGTGGAAATGGCACCAGCCCCGACTTCTCCCACCCCAAGGAGTGGTTCCACGAAAGGTGGGTGGGGGCCCCTTCCCTTCCTGGGCTCCCAAGGCTCCACCTGTCCTCTGCCCTCCCCTGGTCCCCATGTCAACCACACCTTGCCAAGGCCCCATCCCTCCCACGTCCGCATCCAGCTTGCAGGGTGGTGAGCAGGTCCTCACTGGACAAAGTCTCTGATGATTTTTCTTCTCTCTCCAGGGATCTGGGTCCAAACACCACCATCAAGCTCTCCTAGGCCATACCAAGACCCAGGACCCAGGACGCGCACCCCCTGGCATTCCTGACGAGGGATTGTCTTGCTCGCTAACCCGGATCCGGCTTGCACCCCTGCCCCCTGGGGTGCCATCCCAGGAGAAAGGGTTCCACTTCTCCCCAGCCCTTCTTTGCCTCAGATCTTGACTGGGGCCCCTCCTCTCCCCCCCCACATTGGACTGTTCCCTTGGGCCAACCACTCCGATTTCACCCTCCCTCCACAACCGTCTGTCCTCAGATAAACCACTCACTGGGCTGCCCCCCTCCTTCCTCATAATGACCAACACAACCACTGCCCTCCCTGCCCTCTGGCCCCCATACACACACATACATACATGTCAACATGCGGACACACATACACACACTCCCCTCACCCCCACTGTACAGAGACCAAGAACAGAAATTGTTTGTAAATAATGAACCTTATTTTTTATTATTGCCAGTCTCCTAAGATATTGTATTTTACAAGTCTCCCTCCTACCTTCACCCCTCCCTTGTTTTATATTTTATGAAATTAGTGCGGGCTTTGCTGTTCCCTGGCCAGGGAATGAGGGTTCTCCCCCCAACCCCCTCACCTGGCCTCTCCATGCCGCTGCCCAAGCCGTTGGGCCTTTTTAATTGCCAAATTGCTTCCTCCACCCGCTCAGCATATGCTTTAAGAAGGCAAAAGTAAAAAAAAAAAAAAATATATGCAGCATCAATTCCTGACTTTGTGCCTTTCATTATGGGGGGAGTAGGACTTGGGGGTCAGGGAGTGAGAAGGTAAATTTATTCTATATTCTGTTGGGAGCTGACTGGGGTGTGGGGCTGCTGGGAAGGCATTTCTTTCGGGTTCCCTCTTCCAGCCAGATGCAGAATTCAAACTAGAAGCTCAAAGGGTTCTGTTGCAATTGCCCCACCCCAAGGCACCAGCTATCTCCTGGTACCGGGAACCGAAGCAGAGAGACAAATTGACCTTTAGGGACGGGAACTGCAAGTATTGAGCTATGGACTCTCAGAACTGGCCATCAGGCCTCATCCTCTATGCCCCTTCCTCTCACAGCCTCCTCTTGACCACTTGATGGGGACTTGCTGCCTGCAGCTGGACATCAGTTTTAACGGCTAGAACATGCAGGCTTTTACAGCAAGGCCATTAAAGTCTGGGCCCTGGGCCCAAGCTATTATTATTATTATTATTATTATTATTATTATTAAACAATAACTTTTAGCACACTCCCTTTCAGATTGATTCCTCAATTCCATTAGTCATTCAACAAACTGCCCTGGAAAGCCCCAGGCTGGGATGGAGGCTAAGGAGTAAACCAGCCAACAGGGCCAGTGCGATAGAGGGGTGTACAGGATGTGAAGGGGACATGGGTTAATGTCATGTAATTCAGATTGGGTGGGTCAGGGAAGGCAACTCAGAGGAATTGGCCCTGAACTAAGTCTCAAAGGAGGAGTAGGAGCTGGTAAGGTAGAGAAGAGATAAGAATGGTTGGGGGTGGAGAGAATGTCAAGTGCACAGGCAGAGAGCCATGAAAAGCAGGCCCAGGGCTGGGGTAAGAAAAGGGGGCCGCAAGGATGTGAAATTTAAGGATGTACTTGTACCCCAGACTCCGAGTTTGCTTCACCCTAGTCCTGGCCCTGATGAAAAGTGTGGCCCTTTCTAAAGAAAGAATACTTTACCCAGGAGGTGATGGGGAACCACTGAATGTTTCTGAGCCAGAGAGTAAGATAATCAGATTGCCCTGTCCTGGGACTCTGCGGGGGTTACCGTGAGAATGAGACAGCTTCTGAAGATAATTAGAAGGAATTATCAACAGGTATTGACATCCAATTGGCTGGGAGGTGCAAGAGAGAGGGTAGAGCCTGGGGTGACCTGTAGGTGTCTGACTTGAAGGCCTGGGTGGATAATGAGTCCATCCATCAAGACAGAGAATGCAGGAGGAAGAGCAGGTTTGGAGAGAACTCATTTTAACACATCTTGCATTTGAGTTGCCTGTGGAATGTTCACATTAACAGGTAAGCCTAGGGCTTGGGAAAAAGCGACATCAGATGGAGATTAGGAAATGGTCCACATCCAGATGGTGTTAAACTCTGGATCTGCCTACGGGGAAAGGAGGTGGGGACGAGCTCGGGGAAGATGGACATTGAGAGATACCAAAGGAAGAGGAGGGAACAAGAAGGCTGAGAAGGAATGGGCGGAGAAAGAGAAAAACCAGGAGAGGTGAGTGCCCCAGAAACTGATGGAGGAGAGCTTCCAGGAGCCATGCTCAGAGGTGTCCGATGCCATCTGAGAAGTTGGGAAAGATGAGAAGAAGACAGAGTGTCCTTTCTCTTTGACAACGAGAAGGTTGCCAGTCACTTTGGTTGGAGCCCTGTTGTGGGGAGCTGGGGCAGAAGTGAAAGGATTTGGGCGAAAGTGAGAACAGGAGGAACTGACACGAAGATGGGGAGGATGAGAGAGGAGGGTGTCTGTGAATTCTTGCAGGGTGCTGTGAAGGAAGAGAAGGTGGTAACTAGAGGGGGTGTAGGTGAGGTCAAGAGCAGTTTGGGGCTATTCTCTTAGATGGGAGAGAGTTGGCCATGGCTTTCTGGAAGATAAAGATCCAACAGAGAGGGAAAATGATGGATGGGGGTTGTGGAGAAGGGATCCAGGAAGCAGATAAAGAACTCCACCTTTGCCTAGCCACTGTGGCTCAGGGGTTGAGCTAGACCTATGAACCAAGAGGTCGCAGGTTCGATTCCCGGTCAGGACACATGCCGGGTTGCATTTCGGGGCTAGCAGGAGGCAGCCAATCAATGAATCTCTCCCATTATTGATGATTCCACCTCTCCCTCTCCCTTCTCTGAAATCAATAAATATATATATTAAAAAGAACTCCACCTTAGAAGCCGGGAGAGAAAGGGATGGTATTCCTTGAATGGAGAATGTGGGGAGACAGGAAAGTGAGGGAGCCTCCTCCCCGTGGCTGTGAAGTTTGAGGATGGGGCATTGGGGCGGGTTAGCATGGGAGTTGAATTGGGGGACAAGGGGACAGTTTGAGATTGTCACTCAGAGAAATGGAAAATGAAGCTGACTTCTGGTGTGACCCCCTCACCATTCATTCATTCATTCACTTCATAAATATTTAAGGAGTGTCCCTTATGTGCATGGCACATAGTTAACATCAGAGCACCAATCAGACCTGGCTAATGCTATCTTACTCCCCCACCCTCCCATTATTGACTAGTTCTTGTACGTCAGGCACTGAACTGGTGATTTTACATGCCCCATTAGGAATCAAAATAATCCTAAGAGCTGGTATTCATACAGATGAAGAAACTGGGGTTCAGAGAGGTGAAATGACGGGACCAAGGTCATGCAGCAAGTAAGTGGCAAGGTTGGCATTTGAACACGGGTCTGTTTGCCTTCAGAGCTCATACTGCCCGTTCAGTTCTCCAGTTCTCACCCCAGCACCCTTTCCTCTCTCCTCCAGATGCCCTTTCCCCAGCCCAGATTTTTGTTCTTGCACATCTTCCAAAAACACTGGGACTTCCTAGAGCAACTACCCCCAGAGAGCCCAGGATTCAGTGAGCTGGCCAAAGTGTGGTCATCTGCAATCACCAGCCTGTGCTGTCCATCGAAGACAGCCTGGGTTAGGATGCAAGGTTAATCCACTCCCACAGCACATGTTGACTCTCCACCTCCTGGGGCCAGGCGTCACTGTCCCTGAGGGGGCGTGTCCCTAGTGCACCCAGTGTTAGAGTTACAGCCTCCTCACTCTTGTCAGTTCTGGCCACCGGCTTTGTCACACACGTGATGGCTTTAACGGTGCCAGTCACTCTGCTCAGTTTGCCACAACAAACCCTTTGTTACACCTGGAAAGCAGAGCTCTGGAAGCAGGCAGAGAAGCTGTGGGCAATGCCTGGTGCTGGGATGGGCCATGGCAAGGTTCCAATTCCAGAGGCCAAATGGGGCACCTATCTGATGTAGGTAAAAGGTGCCCCTTGGGTCACGGGGAGGTGAG
>PVJC01018875.1:0-30856 GCA_004026665.1 Murina feae | reverse complement strand
GCCGCTCTGATTGGCTGGTGGGCGTGGCTGTGAGCAGAGGCTCAGCCAGCCTAGGCAGGCAGTTGCAACAGAAGCCTTTGGTTTGCTCTAGCTCCATGGCTGTTGGCCTCCATCTTGGCTGGGTTAATTTGCATACAGCCGCTCTGATTGGCTGGTGGTAACGGTCAATTTGCATGTTTCTCTTTTATTATATTAGATTTTATACTAGAAGCCCAATGCATGAAATTTGTGCACTGGGGGGGTGGTCCCCTCAACCTGGCTTGCACCCTCTCGCAGTCTCGGAGCCCTCGGAGGATGTCTGACTGATCTTAGGCCCGCTTCCTGCAGAGCTGGCCTAAGCCGGCAGTCAGACATCCTTAGTGCTACTGCAGAGGTGGGAGAGACTCCTGCCACTTACTGGGCTCACGTCAAAGTGATCAGTCATTCCATTGTTCGGTTGATTTGCTATTAGCCCTTTATTATATAGGATATATGATAGCTATTACTTACAGTGATTAGACTAAGAAGTAAAACATAACATGAGTCACTTTTGGTGCTTTAAATTTATGGAAAAAACTATTAGCTAGTTTCTGACTTAAGAAATAGCACAATTACTGTTCTATTTACTAAAACCCCAACTCAAATGAAAACAATAGCAAAAATCCTGTGAGTTATGAACTAGAAATGAATTGGACTATTTTCAACAACTTGTAATTTGTTAATGGTACCAGTATATTAGTTTGAAAATGCAAATATTCATGCACGATTCCAATGTTAATCTACAACTGATTGGATGTTATGGGATGCTGCTTTGTGGTTTTACTTTAGAACTTCAGGGAGCAGACTGAGATGACTCTATGTTTGTATCTAAGATAAGCAAATTTATAATAACACTGGAGTATATTTTGAAAAGTAGGTGTCTATTTCTTTAAATCCTTTGATAGAAGAACCACAATTTTTTTTGGTTACATAAGAGCAGCAGTGTCCAACAAAAGTGGAATGCAAGTCACATATGTAATTCTGAAGTTGTTAATAGTTATATAAAGAGAAGTAAAAAGAAATGGATGAAATTCATTTTAATATGTTTTAGTTTCCCCAATATATCCAAATATTACCAATTCAATACCAATGAGATATTTTACTTTTTTAAAAGTGTACATCTCAGTTTGAACCAGCCATATTTCAAGTGTCCAATAGCCACACATGGAAAGTGGCTACCATATTTCATTACATTTGCATTGCAGGAGAATCTATATAAATTGGCATGTTAGACAGATTTCTATGCAAATCAGGTCCTTGGAAACATAAGGCAGATCCCAATGCATTTAGCCTAGGAGACATGTTTTAACTTGGCTCAAATGCGAATATTGTAACAGAGTTCTAGTGACCTTTTATTTCTTATTGAACGTAATACACACAATGGTTACAGTGCTTCAGCATGTAACATGAAGCCTGCTCTGAGAAATAAATAAATCAAGAAGTCCATTTAAGTGTGTTTGTATATATTCAGTCTTTTCTTAAATGTTCTCACTATCCCAGAGAACCATCTCAATATACTTTGATCTGTACATTCCTTAGTCTTTGGCTATTACTTGCTGTTACTTTCACAATTTCTCAAAACTGCTTAGTTGGTGTTGCTATTCAGAAAGAGGACCAAAGGGGGTCAGCCAGATTGGCTTGTCATACCTGAACTTTCCCCTGGGATATTCATTAACCTGAGGACAACATATATGCCTGGTATTTAGCTTCTCTTCTCTCTCATTTCAGACTGGGAAATTTATAAGACAAAATTCCTTTTTGTTGAGTGAGAGAATCCCAGTTAGATCCTTGTTTATACTCTTAATCCTGTAATCTTGGAATTAGCTCTCTGTTCTCCCTGAACATCCACCCCCCACATTTTGGTGTTAGTTCAGGTTTACTGTATATACCTCCCACTTCACTTAAAAGGGGCATAGGGTGGAAAGAAAGTAACTGACACCTGTTGAGCATCTGTTGTAAGTTAGGCATTGAGCTGGGTGTTTAGAAATATTATTTCAACAGCCCTGAGGGGTGGAAATTATGATCTCTATTTTATAGATGAGGAAATGGAATTCTGGAAGTAATTTTTCACTTCACATTCCTCAGGTAGATGATTATTGAACTTGGCATCATGCCCACATTGTCCTCTAGTTTAGAAGGGCCTTCTAGAAGAAGCTGTGATGTGGTTCCTTAAGTAGAGATTATGAATGTGAATGTATTGGTCTAAATTGGGAGAGACATGCCAGGATCCTTTCCAAAGCATCTTTTATCTCCAATCACAGACCTGGTGCCTGTTTGGGGTACATGGGTATTTCTAGATTGTTTACCCTACCAGGGCTTGTAGTAACCATATGAACACTTTGTTTTACAGTTGGGACCCCTGATTCTAGCAGGATGGCCCAATGGAATCAGCTACAGCAGCTCGACACACGGTACCTGGAGCAGCTTCATCAGCTGTACAGTGACAGCTTCCCAATGGAGCTGCGGCAGTTCCTGGCCCCTTGGATTGAGAGTCAAGATTGGTAAGTCCTGCCCAGCCAGTGTGGCTCAGAAGTTGAGTGACAACCTATGAACCAGGAGGACCCTGGTTTGATTCCCAGTCAGGGCATATATGTCCAGGTTTCGGGCTCAATGTCCAGTAGGGGGTATGTAGGAGACAGCCAATCAATGATTCTTTCTCATCATTGATGTTTCTCTCTCTCACCCTCTCCCTTCCCTCTGAAATCAACAAAAAAAAGTATTTTTTAAAGAGAGGTTAAGTCCTTCTTGAGAAACTCCCAAATTGTTAGGTTTTGATTTGCATCAAGAAGCATGATCATAACTCTGTTCTATTTCATTGAAAAATGTATGGGTACAGGTGATGGGGTAAGAGAGATAAGAAGGTAAAAGAGGTACTCTTAGTCTTGTATAAGCATTTTCTATATTAAAAACACACACCAACAACTGACTTTTGGCACATCAGCCTGCTTGCTGGTAAAAGTTTTTAGGACTGATTTGGATCTCACTGACTCGGTGAGATCCTCTATATGTTCTTATGCTTCAGAGACAAGCTGCAAATATTTTTTTTTGTCTGAATGAAAATTCTGTCATGGGTAGAAGTTTGGGTCCTTGTTTCTCATTCCTCTTTAGTTAAAGGAGAGAGACACAGAGTAAGAGAAATATACTTGTTCATAGAGGAGATAATGGCACAGAATTCCAACAACTATTTCACTTTAAGGTGTTCAGATTCAACTCTTAATTTTGGTTTCATTCAGGCCTATGACCTAACTTTTCCAGAATGTGGCGAAGTTCCAGGGAGGTGATTCAGAGCTATTGGAGATAGGCCATCCTACCCTACCCTGGGAATGCTTATTTGTTAATAATCTGACCTCAGAGTTGACTGAGAATTTAAAGCAAAAAGCATATCAATCCACTTCACTCAAATATTTTATAAGTATAGACTATGACAATGGCTAATAGTATCTAGAATAATTATTTATAATTATTAAATTGCTGATACTTATTGTTGCTGAGCAAGATAAACCTAAAACGAGTGGGTTAAAGTATTGGTTTTACCTTGTTTTTTTCCTCCTGTGCCTTGGTTTTTTTCTCCTTGATGGTGAGTTTGTGTGTGTATGTAGGTTTCAGAATCATACCTTATTACTCTTTCTTTTCCTAGGGCTTATGCAGCCAGCAAAGAATCACATGCCACTTTGGTGTTTCATAATCTCTTGGGTGAGATTGACCAGCAGTACAGCCGCTTCCTCCAAGAATCAAATGTTCTCTATCAGCACAATCTGCGAAGAATCAAGCAGTTCCTTCAGGTGTGATGAGAAACTGACCCAGACAAGGGTTTTAGATTTCTTTCCTGCCAGTATCTTTTCTCAGTTGGCTAAATAATGAGAAGCTATCTTGTACTTTAAATATAAGGAGAAGTAATTAGCCCTTTCTCAAGTCTCTGTATGCTAACCCATGAGCATCATTACCTGAAATTCACTTCTTTAGTTAGTTGAAGTAATAACCTGATTGTTATGTTAATATTATATTAACATGTTTAACACATTTTTTTGCGGGAGACGAGTTTTTTCCAAAAATGATGAGTAGAGACAGATTCCGTCAAATATGGAGGGCCTGGCATTTCAACAACGAAAATGTGCAAGACAACTCAGATAGACTTTGCAAAGTCAGACCATTATTGGATTTCTTTCTTCCCGTTACGACGCGATTTGGCGGGAAAATGCCCGCTTACAAAGTTAATAATGTTTGTCACCAGGTTCCCTTAAAGGAAGATGACTCATTCATTCATTCATTCCTTACCCCAGGACATGTTTAGAGATAGAAAGGGAGAGAGAGAAAAAGAAACATCCATCGTTTATCTTCCATACCTGCCCCCCTGCCCAACTGGGAATTGAACCTGCAACCTAGGCATGTGCCCTGACTGAGAATCGCACTGACAAAACCCTTCAGTGCACAGAATGATACTCAGCCAACTGAGGCACTCTGGCTAGCCGGACAACTCTTTCAAATGTTAAACGTTTGGGCCCTAATTGGATGCTCCCTATAAGACCAGGATAACAGACTGTCCAAACAATCAGATGTGCCTCCTCTCTCAGTAGTACAGCTCAGCATGACTGCCTTCCTTTGCTTCTCCCCTTCATCTCTCGCTGATTGCAGCCAGGCTTGGAGGCCTTTGTTCTGTTGTTTCATGTAGTAAATGTCTCGCTCAATTTTTGAGTTCAGCTTTAAGTCAGCTAAGTTTGGTCCACATCTCCTCAGTCTACCGCTGCTTTCCATTCTCCTCCTCTCCTCCCTATAGAGCAGGTATCTGGAGAAGCCTATGGAGATTGCCCGAATCGTGGCCCGGTGCCTGTGGGAAGAGTCCCGCCTCCTCCAAACTGCAGCCACTGCAGCCCAGGTGAGACCTGGGAAGAAACACAGTGCCATTGACAGCTTCCCTTCTTGTGCCCAAAGATGTGCTTGTTCTTACAGGGTGTACACTGCCCTCCAGGGTAGAAGTGGGTGTTGGTGTTTTGGGCTTTTAAATTTTATACAATGAAAAGACTTTATTTTTTTCCTGAGTATATAATACATTCTTACCAATTAAAAAAAATTAAAACATTACAGAAAAGTACAAGGAAGAAAGTTTTCATAAAAATCTGAACTGTCACTCCCTCCCTCTATTGTTCCTTCCCAAAAAACCAGCATTAATAATCTGGATATATCTCTTCACACCTTTCTCCAGGTTCATATAAACTATTTAAAATGCATGCCCTCCCCCCCTCCCCTTCCACCCTTCTCCTTCCTCTCACAGTATATTTAAATGGGTTTACTTCCCTTCATCTTGCTTTCTTCATTTAATATTATAGCATGTAAATCCTAATAAGTAACAGAAAGCTAACTCTTTTTTTTGTTATTCACTGCATTTTAATCTGTGGTGTAGAGTTGCTGCTATAATTTATTCAGTTATTCAATAACATTCACTTCATTCCCCCCTCCCATTATAGATACTACTGTACTATCTCTCTATGTATCTTTATATATTCATGCTTTGATTTCCCTATGATAAATTTCTAGGCTGTCTTTCTAAATAAAGTTTGTTTTTTTTAGAACACAGCAACACACATTACTGTGTGCATTGTCCGTGGCTGGTTTTGTGCTGCAATGGCAGGACCGAGTGCTTGTGGCAGCGACTGTATGACCCACAATGCCAACAACATTTACCACCTGCCCCTTAGAGAATTGGCAGCCCTTGACATAGAGCTAGCAGTCAGATATCTGAGGCCTCAACCCAGGCCTCACTGTTATTTTCTCTGTTTACATCATCTGGCATATTTTTAAGTGTCTTTTATGGGTATCTCAGAGGGAGAGAGAAGGACGAGTAGACGTGATCCCTGCTACCAGAATGTTTGGTCTAGTTGGGATTATAGGTACACAAAACACTCAATGTGAGAAAAACATACAGGAGGATGTGAGTCATTTTGTCTAGGGTAATTGAATCATGTTACCCAGGAGAGCCAAAAGTTACTCTGGGTTTGCAGGTGAATGAGTTTGGGTGTGCTTGGGCAGAAGCACGGGCCTGGCAGAGTGGACAGTGTGCGGAGAGGGAGGGGTGAAAACATGCTTATCGGGGAAGAGCGGGTGGTTCGGGGTACAGGACGGGAGTTTAGGTTGTTAGGAGGTTGTGTGAACATCTGTCTGTGCTGGGCTGAGATGTTTATACCTGGAAGCAGTGGGAGACCATAATTTATAGAAGTATTAGAGGCAGGCTTCTGTGGGTGATAATGAATCACATCTATTTTCCCCCTTTAAGTGCAGTACCAATTGAAAAATAGACCTGGGAGTCGAATATAGATGAAAATATCAGCTCTATTGTTAGTAAGGCCTATAACATACTGTTTTGATCACCACAACTTTTACATGGTCTTTTTTTTTTTTTTAAATCAGAAGATATCCTGTTATTTTGACAAAACTTATAATTTTTAAGTTTCATGTACTATTTGACATTTTTAAGGTACCAATTTCCCCTTACAACCCAAGATACTATCTCTTGATATGGCATTTCACCCCCCCAGACATAATGGTTATTAATTACCCCACAGAAATGTTTCTGTATGCTACACACATTTAAATAGGCATTCGAAACCTGCTGTCATAAACTATTCTGATGTTTTTTACATGCTTTCCTAGAATGAGCTTTAGAAGGTAGGGACCATGTGGTCTCCTAGTGCAATACACAGAGTAGGTTTACAGTGTGACCTAGAGTTAAAAAGCCGAGGACAATGGTAAAACTATGCGAGAGCTTCCTGGACACCACACCGACAGCCCCTGGGGAGTTCTGGCCACTGCAGAACTACCCGTTACAATGCCTGTCATGCTGCTTCTGTTTCCCTTTCTGTCACAATGGCAGTAGCATCCCGGGCCAAACAGGAAGGGTAGCAGGGTGGGATGAAGACTGGACAGAGATATTTTTCTCCCCATATTTCCTGCATTCACATGTGTGTCGACTCCCTTCTTTGGCAGCAAGGGGGGCAGGCCAACCACCCCACAGCTGCTGTGGTGACAGAGAAGCAGCAGATGCTGGAGCAGCACCTCCAGGATGTTCGGAAGCGAGTACAGGTAAAGCAGGTCTGGGAAAACACCCCTTTTCTTAGGGATGTTGCCTGTGGGTTCTGCCTATATCTTTCATTGAGATACTGGCTTCATTTTTTATTCTTCTCAGAGACTTTCTTTTCCCTCTCCCCAAGGAAATATTTCCTACTGCTTTTTATTTGTTTGCTTGTTTTAACAGGATTTAGAACAGAAAATGAAAGTGGTAGAAAATCTCCAGGATGACTTTGATTTCAACTATAAAACCCTCAAGAGTCAAGGAGGCAAGTGAATATTAGAGACGTTATAAATCTATAGAAAGTGAGTTTGTGTTACTTGAGTTTCAGGACTTATTTGTGTTGATTCTGTGTTCAGACTTTGGGGGTGGATGTCTTTAAGGGAGCCTAGTTACTAAGGAAAGGAGTATTCCCCCAGGTCAAGGAGTTTCTCCTTCCTCTACAGACATGCAAGATCTGAATGGAAACAACCAGTCAGTGACCAGGCAGAAGATGCAGCAGCTAGAACAGATGCTAACTGCTCTGGACCAGATGCGGCGAGTAAGAGCAGGGGACAACTCCCTCTGTGTGTCTCACACCCTGTGGGATCTCGGGGCAGAACCTGTCTGGTTTCTAAGTTCCTTCTCTGGAATTGACCACAGCACGTAGTTAGAGATGGTCTGAGGAAATGTTTTCTGACTTTTGTTTTGGTTTCCACCCAGAGCATCGTGAGTGAGCTGGCGGGGCTTTTGTCAGCTATGGAGTATGTGCAGAAAACTCTCACGGATGAGGAGCTGGCTGACTGGAAGAGGCGGCAACAGATTGCTTGCATTGGAGGCCCTCCCAACATCTGCTTAGATCGTCTAGAAAACTGGTAAAAGATGAAAGAGAAGTTTTTCCTTTCCTTCTAGAAAGCTGTGCTAAATTATGATCATAACTGCAGGCCCAAAGGGTTGGTACTGTATCTCAAAGATGGGGACTTTTTGTCTAGAAAACTAATAAAAGATGAAAGAGAGGTTTTTCCTTTCCTTCTGGAAAGCTGTGCTAAATTATGGTCATAGCTGCAGGCCCAAAGCATTGGTATTACATCTCAAAGGTGGGGACTTTTACATAGTCAGATTTAGCTCTAAGAGTTAAAGCTTTCACTTTATTTGGACAATTTAAAAAATAAAAATGTATTTATATTACTATATTTTAAATCTCTTATTTTATAATTTAAATAAAGTTTTAGGTTCCATTGTATTTAACAGATTAAATTTTAAACAATTTTTTAAAAAATTATTTTTGAGAGAAGAAGAGGTGAGGAGAGAGAAAGAGAGAGGGAAAGAAACATTGATCCATTGCCTCCCCCACACACCATGACTGGAGATCAAATCCATAATGTGGCTATGTACCCTAACTGGGAATTGAACCCTCCACCTTTGATGTACGGGACGACGCTCCAACCAACTGAGCCATACCAGCCAGGGCCAAGACTAAATTTTAAGTTTTAGTTAAATAATCTAAAATGGTACAAGCTCTTTACAAGGGGAAAAAGTTCAAATCCAGAAAATTAATAAAGAGAAGAAAAGTCTTTTAAAATTGAATTATTCAGAGATACCTGCAGTTAAGATTTTGGTGCCCACCAGTCTATACAGTTGTTATTATATATGTACACAAAAAGATAGAAATCCAAGCGTTTTCACATTTGTGGGTTGTTCTTTATACTCTTCTATAATCTGCTCTTTTACACATTCATCCAGCACATCTTTATGAGCACCCTTGAAATGCTAGGCTCAATAACGAATGGGTTGCACCAGCTTCAATGAACTAGGAGAAATGTGACATGATGGGGAGCCCAGATACACAGAGCGTGAAATGGAAAATTCAGGGCAACTCTACATGAGAACACCTGTTTGTTCATATCCTCAATGACCCCGAGTTTTGTTACTTTACTGAAAGCAGTTTTAAATGATTTCTGATTATGGAACCAAAAAGCTTAAGTTCCAGGGATGGGAGACATAAGTGCCAGAAGGGAGTCAGGGAGCTCAAAAGTCCCACCTCTGTCCCTTCTCCCCTGCATCTTTCACCTTCTCTCTTTGAGGTCTTTTAGTCTTTATTAAACTAGTGGTGGACCATCAAGGAGAGACACTAATATTTTCTATTCTTGGGGGCAGACTTAATCAAACTTTGTCTCCCTGTCCACTTTTTCTATGGGCATGTTATCAATATTTTGAAACATAAAGTCATATCCTTTGATCCATTGCAAGGCGATGTTGAGAGGGCTTACGGGAATCCTGCAGTTCAACCCCTTCTCTCATTCAAGGAGACATTAAGCCCCACAATGGGGAATTGACCAAGGTTACACAGCTAGTGAAAGGCGGAGCTAACTTAAATCCACCTTCTTGGGAGCTCTTATCTCTTATGTTTCCCCAGTTGTCACATTTTGGTACAAGGATAAGTTAGGATAAGAAAAGTGAGTGGCAAATTTTATATTTCACTTTCTCCATATGTGGGTTCTATTGCTTGTCACTATCCAGTGATAACTCTGTTAAGTATCTCCTACTAGCATAAGTTTTGACACTTCTTCCTCTGTGTCGAACTCTCTCTTTGAAATGCAAAACTTTAGGTAGGGACTATTTAAAAAAGGCAAAATAAATTTTCCCTTTTCTTATTTAATGAAAAATAAATTCCCCCTTTTCACATTTAATGCCACTGAATTGTACAAATATAAATGGTAAATTTCTTGTTATGTATATTTTACCACAATAAAATAAGTCCCCCTTTCTAATTTTAGGGGACTCTGCATAGAAGTGTTTATTTCTATAGTGTACCTTTTCCCCTCTCATTTACTCATGTACCCTCCCTTAGGTCACTGGTAAATTTCTTATTTTATTGGCAGGATAACCTCATTAGCAGAATCTCAACTTCAGACCCGCCAACAAATTAAGAAACTGGAGGAGTTGCAGCAAAAAGTTTCCTACAAAGGGGACCCCATTGTACAGCACCGGCCAATGCTGGAGGAGAGAATTGTGGAACTCTTTAGAAACTTAATGAAAAGGTAACTTAGAATCCTTGTCCCTTTCCCTCAGCACCCCTCTCCCCAGTTACGTCCTTAAACAAGAAATTGGCTCACTTCACGGGCACAGGATGAAGCTGGCCCGCTGTGTAGTGTGTGAACTGCTGTCCTTCTCTTGCTCTTTCAGTGCCTTTGTGGTTGAGCGGCAGCCCTGCATGCCCATGCATCCCGACCGTCCATTAGTCATCAAGACCGGTGTCCAGTTTACTACTAAAGTCAGGTGGGCCACAGCACTTCCATTCCGGTAGCTGTTTATTGAGAGACCTGCTTAGACGAGAGCAGAGTTGGTATTTAGGGTTGTTCTTCACAGGCAGCACAGACAGTACTGTGGAGGGTGTGGAACTTGTTGGCGTAACATTGACTTGCTCTTTGTTCCTTCTGTCGAAAGCTAAGGAATGGTCATCTTTTTTAGGTTACTGGGGCATATTTTTATGATTCTAGTCCTACAGTTTGGGACAACTGTGTTTCTGTTTGTCCTGAAAAAGGGGCAAAATAATAGCAGCTCTTTCTGTTCTTTGACCCTTCTTTTCTTGAGGATTTTAAGGGAAAGAGTCAGGCTTAGTGGCATAGAAGTTAATGGAGACCATAGGGCAGGAAAGTGTTACTTTCACACTCAGGTCAGACAGGGACATTGGGGTTTGCCCTTCTGCAGTGAAATTCCCCCCTTAGATATTTGGTTTGGTGTTGTGTTTCAGGTTTAACAGAAAGAAAACCAGCTGCAGAGCGTGCATTTCTGTAATATTTTTCACGAAATGGCTTTTATTATCCTTTGGTGAATCTCTCACAACTTTGTCCAAGTTCTTAGTTTTTAGGTTTTTTTTAGTAACTTTGGCCTGAAGGGGTGATGCTTAACTTGAGATCAAAGATGGTTCTGGCAGGAAGAGGAATTTGGGATTGTCATCTACTCACTTATTAAAACTTTTTTAAAAACTGGGTTGTTGTTGTTTGCTCAGACACTTTTTCTTCTTTTTTTGAAATAGATTGCTGGTCAAATTCCCTGAGTTAAATTATCAGCTTAAAATTAAAGTGTGCATCGATAAGTAAGTACTCCTTATCTTGGCTCTTTTTTCTTTTTCAAATGACAGAGAAATGAGCACTTTGACAGACATGTGAACTTAAGAGACTTTATCTCCATTCAGAGATCTTTGGTTTTTTTTGAACAAATGTTTTCATAAAACTTGCAGAGCATTGTCATTTACATGCTTGCACAAAGCCACAGAGCTAGTGGAACAGATTTGAGTTGTGATTGCTATTGTGACCTTGAGTCCCTTGTTTTCTTTAAACTTACTTGTAAATGCAATTTATTCATATTATACAAAACAGAATATATAGGGGAAATGGATTTTCAAAAATTGTTCTATAGTTCATTACGGTGGAATAATTTTCAAAATTTGACAGTATCTTTCAAAAATTAAAATGCATATGCCCTTTTAAGAGCTTAGAGAACAGAAAAAAATGTATTCTTAATTTTAGGTATAATAATTATTTATCTGGAAATTTCATCCAGAATGAACTGGAAAATAATTACTAATGAAATAAGGGGCTTGAGGAAGGTGGTAAGTTTAGTAAATAAATAAGCAAGCAAAAATTAATAACCTTAACTATATAAAGCATTAACCAGTTAGAAATTATAATAGAAAAATAATCTCATAATAAGCAAAAAAAGTAAAATATATTGTGATCAGCTTAAACAAAAAGTTAAAGATCTGTTTGAAGAAAACTGACATTTTAGTGAGGAAGGGATATTGTAAAAAGTGGTGTGACAAATCATATTTTCCTGAATTGTAGACTTCCAATCTTATTGTAAAGATGTTGATTCTTTTAAAAAAATATATATTTATACCAATTTCAGAGAGGAAGGGAGAGGGAGGGGGAGAGATAGAAACATCATCAATGAGAGAGAATCAGGGATTGGCTGCCCCCTGCACACCCCCCAGTGGGGATGAGCCTGAGGTGCAGGCATGTGCATAATGTGCTAATTAGACTGGACAACCAAACGTGGAAATGAGCCCCTTGCACAAATTTTGTGCACTGGGCCTCCAGTAAAATAATAAAAAGGAAGAGACCAGGAAATTTGACTATATAAAAAGACTATATATTAAAAAACATAGAGTTAAAGGACATTGGGCACACTGGGAATAGTATACCAAATGTGATACTCCGAGTTTCAGGTAACAGTAAACCTTTACAGAAAATCCAGTGTGACTTAAATAATAAGGAAGTTTGCAATCCAGTGTAACTGGAAATGCAGAGTTAGGGCAAGTTCCTGATGGTGAGGTCAGTGACTCATTGATGGCATCAAGGACCCAGTATTGTTTGTCCCTTCTCTGTCATCATAAGCATCACCTGCATTGCGAAGTTCCCTTCTGGGTTATAACATGGTTGCTTGTAGCAAAGGCTATATGCTTCCTTTCTCATGTTCGCAAGCTCTGGAATGTAAATCCAGCCTGGGTTGTAATTTCTTCCCAGTCTGATTGAAACCATGTAGGTCATGTCCTCACCCGCCTGGACCACTGCACTGTGGGCATGTTATGTTCTCATGGATTTAATGATCGGGATCCCCTGGAGGTGGGGATATTAGGGTACTGAGAATCAAAGTTGTTAGGAAGGGAGCAGATGATGTTCGGTAGGCAACCAGCTGTGTCTACTACTTAAGCATGTACAGGTTTGGTATATTTCACATAACAAATGTAATTGAATGATAGAAATTCCCAGCAACACAGCATAATTTACAGGTGTTTAAAGTAGATTTTTTGAAGAAACACAGGACCTGTTTTATTAACACTGGTTTGTGTTCTTAACAGAGACTCCGGGGATGTAGCAGCTCTCCGAGGGTGAGTTCAGCCTACAGGCTTCCTTTTGTTCTGCTCAGTCTAACTTTGTCCTTTGGCCACTCAGTGACTTACGTGGTTGGTTTTTCTCCTGTGATTCAGATCCAGAAAATTTAACATTCTGGGCACAAACACAAAAGTCATGAACATGGAAGAATCCAACAACGGCAGCCTCTCCGCAGAATTCAAACACCTGGTACGCGAGACACCTGGTCCTTGTCCATGGGGCTCTGGCAGAGGGAGAGGGGCGTGGAGGGCCTCATGTGACAGAGGTGCTCTTCGCTTTTCTTGCAGACCCTGAGGGAGCAAAGATGTGGGAATGGGGGCCGAGCCAATTGTGACGTAAGTTTTTTGGGGGATAAAAGCTGGCTGGGAGGGATTTCTTTGAGAGGGAAAGGAAAAGGGCTGTTTCAGTTGTAGTCATTCAGAAGAGTTGCTGTGGGCCAAAATGACCTGCTCCGGGAAGTCTCCTCTGCCCTGAGTTTTCTGGCAGGAGCATTTCCTTGATTGCCCCAAGGGTTAGCACCCCATTAAGCAGGAGTGGAAAGTCCCTTGCTGCATTGCCCACACCCATTTAGTAGCAGAGAAGCCTGCCACCTGGCCTGGGACTTTCCAGATTCCTCTTCCAGCCTCTGCCAGCTGACTTGTTTTTCTGACTGAGGAGGGATA
The DNA here is from genome assembly GCA_004026665.1 of Murina feae. Lineage (NCBI taxonomy): Eukaryota > Metazoa > Chordata > Mammalia > Chiroptera > Vespertilionidae > Murina > Murina feae. Next base: position 17,240 of record PVJC01018875.1, on the reverse strand, counting down.
GAAGGTTGTAACAAATCTGAGTTAGTTTTACAAAGAAAAAGAGCAGAACCTACCTGTTCTTTAACCCCATTATTTCTTCTCTGCCTCCCATTGATTCGGATTGTTGGATTCTTAGTATCAAGAATAAACTTTAGAAAAAAATAGATAAATGTGACCAAAAAGTCGTTTTTAATCTTTAAAAAAAATTATGACACCCTGTTCTTTTTCTGATATTTGTCCCGAGCCATTTCTCTCTCTTTAAAATGTAGCAGGCCTTACAATACACACACACACACACACACACACAACTACAACAAAAATGAATTGAATTGATAATACCTGACAGTAAAAAAAAAAAAAAAAAGGAAGAAAGAAAGTCCCGTGTTCATATCCTGGATGAGCCTCCCCAAAAGAGAAAAAACAAACAGAGTGAAGTAGTTTATGTGCAATGTTATGGAAAAATGTATGCGGCACATTTGTTTAGATAAAAGCAAGATGCAAAATATTCTAAGTAGAATATTAGTATATTCATTTTAAAAACACATGACACTGTTTTATGCGTGTTCATGTATGCATTAAAATCTCCACAGGAACATACACTAAGCAGTACTTTTTGTGCTGCTCTTAGGATCAGAGGCTACTCTATACCATGTAATGTTTGCATTTTAAACTGATCACATGCTACTTTTGTAATCAGAAAAGGAATATTTAAAAATGAACTGAAATTCTGTTTTTTCGAAGTTATTCGTAACTCTTGCTCAAAACAAGGTTGCCGGTGGGAGTATAAATGGTTAGAGTGGCTTTGGAAAGCAACTTGGCGTTATAAAGGAGCATACTTTATAGAGCAGCAGCGCCGCTCCTGGGGCCTAATATAGAGAGCCTTTGCACACGTCTACCAGGAGGTATATGCAAATGCCCCAGCAGCCTGGGGATAAGCCCTGAGTACAACTCACATTCATACCCATCACCACCAGAACCGGTAAATGACTTGTGTTGTAATCGTATGACGGAATACTATAAAACAGTGAAAATAAGTAAATTATTATGCACACAACCACAGGGATGCCAGAAGTGAGTCACCAAAGAATACATAAGGTATGATTCCATATGTATAAGGTTCACAAACATCTAAAATGAAACAATATGTACATTGTTTAGAGATTATGGTCGAACCATAAAGAAAAGCTAGGAAATAATAAACCCAAAAGACAAAATAGCAGTTACAGAGGGTCAGGGCTGGGGTTGGGAAAAGATGCCCAACGGAGAATCTCCGTGCTAATGGTCTTTTCTTTAAACTGGGTGGCGAATACTCAGGCATTCATTGTTTTGATATTCTTTGTGCCTTACACGTTTTATAAATGACCTGTTTGGATCTCTGTAATATTATAAAACTCAGTGAAAGATCAGGTTGAGAGTCCTAGCATTGGAGTCTTGGTGTTGAAGAGAGCATGTGCATAGAGTCGTGTCCCTGACAGTTTGTGCGTGGCCACCTGGTGGATTACTCGTCTTAGTGCAGTGTGGCTGTGGCATGTTCCTCTCCTCCACTGTAGCTGTCAGTACCGAACTTCCTTCTTGATATCGTAGGCCTCCCTGATTGTGACCGAGGAGCTGCACCTGATCACCTTTGAGACTGAGGTGTATCACCAAGGCCTCAAGATTGACCTGGAGGTGAGTTCTGCCACAGAATGGAGATAGTGCTACATGCAGGGGTGGTTCCGAACAAGGACTCCTAGATGGGATTTTTCCTACAGAAGGTGGAGTGATGATGACTGTGTGTAAGGTACTGCATTCAGTTTTGCTTATTTTTCTCAAAAAATAATCTTTAATATTCCATCTGAGAGTATAGTCTTGCTTGAATGCTTAGAAGGTACCTGTATACTCATCTTTAAGCAAACTTGATATAAAATCTGTATGTAGAAATTGATGATAGCTAATTTTTCAAGTTTGGGCAAGAAGTCTTTAAAAAGCCAATTATTTTAGTATACAGAAAATCGATCGTGGCCTCTGCATTCTCTTTTCCTAACTTTCTCAATTTTTAAATTAAAGATACACCTGCAAAGGCAGGAATCTTTGATTTCTGGGACCTTTCTCTTTAATGGGCAGATACAGCTTCTATTCTTGAAGAATCTGTGGACTGTGAGTCCACCTTTGAGCAAGTCAGATTTTACAAGTTCTTAGCTATGTTCAGACAACAAGCTGAGTCCTGTGGCCTGTGTTCGGCATTCTTCCTACTCTGGTGCAGTTTATGGGTGTGGTTTATGGCATGGCCTTCTATTCTGAACCCTGGGAAATATTGGTGAAGAGATTTTTTAAGCCATGAGGGCCTTTTATCTCCCTTCCCTCCACCCCCAACCAACTCATCTCCCACTTCACAGACGCACTCCCTGCCAGTGGTGGTGATTTCCAACATCTGTCAGATGCCCAATGCCTGGGCGTCCATCCTGTGGTACAACATGCTGACCAACAACCCCAAGGTTAGTGCCTTCTGACTCCTCACTGCACGGAGGCCCTCAAGCACCTTCCTCATCTAAGTGAGCAAATGTGTTATTTTCAATAGAACGTGAACTTTTTCACGAAGCCCCCAATTGGAACCTGGGATCAGGTGGCAGAGGTGCTAAGCTGGCAGTTCTCTTCCACCACGAAGCGAGGGTTGAGCATCGAGCAATTGACTACGCTGGCAGAGAAACTCCTAGGTCAGCATTTTACCTCTTCGCCCTCCTGCGCTCCTCAGAAAAGGAACCTGGTCTTCACTTAGGAAAGTTTACTGAGCAAGGCCAGAAAACCTGTACTCCTGCTGGGGGGGAGTTAGGTGCAGAGGAAGTTTGCCTCCTAGTGATCTTTCTTATGAGGCGGGAGGCAGATTTCTTTTATTGTGGTAGCATCTCCCTCACCTCCCAGTGCATATTAGAAAGTGGAGCTATAGGCTTGATATCCCTGTGTATTTCCTCAATAAATTATAGGTTGAAAATTTTTAGTAGAAGTTTTGTGTGTTATCTGAGCTATAAGTATCTTTGTGCTGCCACTAAATGTGGCCCTGTAACCCCAGGTGCCCGTTCATCCGTGTGTCCCTAGCTAGGGAAGAGCAGGGGGGACTTGGTACATCACCTTCCTACCACCTCTGCTGGACTAAACAACAACTCAGGAAGGAGGGGATCAAACGATGGGGCTGGGTGTGCACTTGCTTGCGTAAGCACATGCATGTCTGTACATGGTGGCAGCCTTCAAATACATGAAAATCAGTGGCTTCATGGCCCATCGTAGGAAAAGTGTATGTGAGTGTGTTCTGTTTTAAGAATTAGATCTTGTTCTGGCTGGGTGGCTCAGTTTGTTTGTTGGAGCGTTGTCTCAATACACTGGGGTTGCAGGTTTGATCCCTGGCCAAGGCGTGTACAGGAGTCAACCAATGAATGCATAAACGGGTGGGACAATGGGTGGATGTTTCTCTCTCTTCCCTTTCTCTCTAAAATCAATAGATAAAAATTAAAAAAAGAAAGAAGATCTTCCTTTATAGCTGGAAATTATATTACTTTATTCTTTTTTCTTTCAGGACCTGGTGTGAATTATTCAGGGTGTCAGATCACATGGGCTAAATTTTGCAAAGTAAGCAATCTTGTTAATTCCTTGCCATCACGTCTTGGGAATAGTTGTGGGGGGTGATGCTCACCGGTGAGGTCGCTGTGGAGGGTGCTGGGCCTGAAGGCCCTCGACTCTTAGTCCAGCGGCCAGTAGGACCTGCCTGAGGGTAAATAGGCCTGAGGATGATGGTGGCATTGAACCGCTGGGAAGGAAAAGGCTGGGATGGTGGTAGACTTGGCTTTCCCATTATTCTTTTCTCCAGGAAAACATGGCTGGCAAGGGCTTCTCCTTCTGGGTCTGGCTGGACAATATCATTGACCTTGTGAAAAAGTACATTCTGGCCCTTTGGAATGAAGGGTAGGTTAACACTCTTGTGTCTGGCAGAGTACACAGGTGTAGCAAGTCACCTGCTGTCTCAGCAGGCCAGTGGCTGGGCCCTTTCAACCCTAACCTTGTTGCTTCTCTTTGGTTCCAGGTACATAATGGGCTTTATCAGCAAGGAAAGAGAGAGGGCCATCTTGAGCACCAAGCCCCCAGGTACCTTCCTGCTAAGATTCAGTGAAAGCAGCAAAGAAGGAGGTGTCACCTTCACTTGGGTGGAGAAGGACATCAGCGGTAAGCGTGGCTATTCCCTCCCCCTCCATTGCTGCCGCTATGGCTGCCGCTAGTTTCGGGCACTCAGTGCTCGCCAGTGGGAAGAGATGGCCTTGCACCCCTGCCTGAGGCTTGCAAAACACTTGGTTGACTTTTCTCTAAATTCTTCCAGCTGACAGATTAGTTTGCCAATTTTGTTTTGCTTGCTCCAGGGGTTAATAATTACCTGGAAATTTGCAACTTAAGTTTTATTCTTTATCTCCTTTCTTCCTTACCCTGTTAATATATCCTATGCATGTAGTTATTCAAATGTATTACCTGTGACCCAGCTGGATAGCCTCTCCAGACGTCTGTTGAATATATCCTCTGTGCCCGGAGACTGGGCAGGGTTCAGGGTCTTGAGTGCTAGGTTGGCCTAAGTCCTCCCCACTCAAGGAAAAGTAAGCGAGGAAGTGTTCCCTGAGGTTCCCTAGCCACAAGTTCCATTATCTTCCTTTCCCGTATCCCATGACAGGTAAGACACAGATCCAGTCGGTGGAACCATATACTAAGCAGCAGCTGAACAACATGTCCTTCGCGGAAATCATCATGGGCTATAAAATCATGGATGCTACCAATATCCTGGTGTCCCCACTGGTCTATCTGTACCCCGACATTCCTAAGGAGGAGGCGTTCGGGAAGTATTGTCGGCCAGAGAGCCAGGAGCATCCTGAGGCTGACCCAGGTAGTTGTTGATTTTCCATGTCAGACATTTAATTCTGGGGAAAAGTGGGGACTTGTAGGACCCTTGGAGAACAGGCAGGGGGTGCCTGAGGAGCCAGTGATCTCTATTCCTCTTATGGGAAAGGACTTTGTAGTGAGTGCTATTGGGGTGGCTAATGGGTTAGCGAGAGGAGAGGACTCAGAGTCACTGGTGTCTGCCCCCAGAGAGCACCCCCACCCGCCCCCACACACATTCCCAAAATGCTGCAAAGAGCAAGCAAGGACGGAATTCTTTAGTAACAGGATGCCCAGCAAGCAGCGTGCTCCTCACATAGTAGATGATAGCAGGTCTGTGACCCAGACCTCAGTCTAGCATGTTTCCTTTTCTCCGCCACTGAACAATGTCAGCCGTGTCGAGTGGGATGAAGAAAGGCTTTCTGCAGGAAATGAGTGTTAGCAGCATCGGAACATGGGTTAAAAGCTGGGTCTGGGAGAGCGGTGATTGAGAGGCAAGATGGTAACTGGTGGGAGGGGTGTGGAGTTGGTGTTAGAACGGCGTTTAGTTGGTGCTTAGCTATTGGAAAGATGTTTTTAATGTGTTCATGTAAGTTATGTGCATATTACTTAAATTAACCTGTAATCTCTAGCACTGTCATCAGCGTGGAGGGGCAGAGCCCTTCTCGTCTGTTCCCATCAGTGTTTGCTGCCTTCAGCTCTCTAGGTTCTCTGTCTAGATCCTGATGAGGAAGCTATGATTTGCCATTGTTGTTTTTATTTCAGTTTTCTTAATCATGGAAACCAACAGTGGCTTAAAGTGATCTTTTGAGGGTAGCTGCCCTGCCCCAGTTGATTTTGCAAAGATGGTTTTTATACAAATAGCTCACACACGAACCCACCAGCTTCCCTCCCACTTTTTCATAGGAATTCCCTCTGAAGAATTTCTTGGGGCTAAAATTTAAGCTACTTGACAATTGACTTTCCTTTTCCCCTTGTTCTGGTTTTGAGTTTTGTTCATATTCTAGAAGAGTTTAACTCTCACTTCCTGTCTGCTACTTATCTCTCTTTCCATGTTGTGCTTCAGTTGGGAGATCTCTTTATCAGGCCCTGTCACACTGCTCTTTGTTCCTTCTGCAGAGGACAATTAGGCCATATGGTGGTGTTTCAACTTACTATACTTTCAGGATCCAAGTTCCCACTCTGAGGCCATGCCCTCCATTACCACCCACCCCTCCTGTGTGCCAGGGGGGCAAGGTCCTGTCCTGCTTGGAGACATTGGTGTTGTCTCAGGGGCAAGATGCCAATCACAAAAAAGGAACTAATTACTTGAGTGTTTTGTCTGCGTCTTGGTGAGGCAAGTGTAAGTAGTGTGCAGGGAGGGGCTTGGTGTGGTGTGAGCCTGGAAACGGGATCCAGGGGCCAGGTAGGGGGGGACAGGGTGTGTGTGCAGCCCTTGTATTAAAATGGGCGTCCTCAGGGAGATGAGTGTGTGGACATTTCCTTTCTACTCCAGTCACGAAGGTGTCATTATCTCCCAGGGACCCGGGCATTTCAGGGACTCTTTCCTCCTCCTTACTTCTCCGTAAGCCCACACAGTATTTCCTTATGGCTTTGGGAGAGAGACCCCTCTTAGAAATGACAAATCCTTTACCTTACAAATTGGATAAAGTACATTTACCACCTTGTGTGGAGCCACAAATTGGCTTTTAGTCTTAGCTCTCCTGCGCTTCTGCTGTTTTATCTCAGGATGCAGCTATTTTGCTCAGCTACCCAGATCATTGGTGAGTTGAAATCCTTTTCTATCTGGGGTGTCAGCTCCCCTCAGATCTGGGCCCAATGGATTTCTAAAACACCAGGACTCTGCCTCAGTAGCTTCTTTGGATTCTGTACTGTATAAATCTATTACTTGGCTAAAAAATATTTAGGTGGCAGGGATCTAAGGACACCCTGGCAATGCCTTCTGTCAGATTGTCAATATACTTTCTGATTCCTCAGTTTCTATATAATCTCAGTGGTTCTTAACTTCTGGCCCTTTAAAACAATTCCTCATGTTGTGACCCAACCATAAAATTATTTTCGTTGCTACTTCATAACTGTAATGTTGCTACTGTTATGAATCGTCATGTAAATATCTGATAAGCAGGATAGTCTTAGGCGACCCCTGTGAAGGGCCTAGCTTTAAAAATGTGCTTCTTTCATCACCCCCCCCACTCCATGCTTCTTACATGATCTGTTCACCTGAACCCCCCAAATTTTATGCCAATGTCTCCAAGCTTCCCTGACTTCTTGGTGTAAGTATTTAGTACCTAAAATGCATTTTTTCCAATTCTCACGTGTCTAACTATAGAAAAAGAATTAGAAATAGCAGAGACGGGCACCTTCCTCGTCCCCTTCCCATTTATTTTACATATAAAGTAAGGGCCTTGCCCCAGGTTCTTGGTTATTGAATCACTCGGGCCTCCTGTTTTCCAGTCCAGAGTCCTTTGTACTGCACCACAAACACCTTGCTTTTATAGAGAGGCTGCTCTTTGTGTGTGATGTAGTTATCCAACTGGAAAGTTTCTGATACCCTCACAGAAAAATGCAATAGAGGCAGATTAGTGCCAATAGGAATAGAAGGTGTGACCTCAGCTTTGGACCCAGAAGCATCAGAGGCTTCGCGTTCTCTTCGAGACTGAGGGACGGTAGTGACTCAACAGGATGCCCACACTGCACACACTGTGCTTCTGCATGTAGAGAAGTCATCCGAGTGACACGGCCGGCCAGCATGCTATCCTCAGACCACACCCAGGCAGTCACACAATTACACAATCCAGGGGCAGCATGAGCACAAGGCTGGCATTTATCTGGGCTCAGGTGGGACAGGGCATGCTGAAAAGTCTCTGTAGTTAAGGAAATCTTCATGGAACTTCCAAGCTGCAAGTGCCTAGAACATCAGATCGTGTACAGAGAGGGAAGGCAGCCCTGAAGGGAGATGGCGGCTCAAAACAGTGTCCGCTCAAGGACGGACTGAGTTTCAGGTCAGCCCGAGAGGGGCACACTCAGTAAGGCCCATTTCCTCTTCCCAGGTGCTGCCCCCTACCTGAAGACCAAGTTCATCTGTGTGACACCGTAAGTGGCCTCCTTTCCCAATTTTGCCTCCATTTCTAATGTCCTCAGTTATCCCGGAAATGGGACGTGGGTGAGAGTTACTCTGCGAGGGTTGGAGGCCCTGGGCTGTGTTTAGTACTCACGGTGATCTTGTGCATTTAAAAAGCTTGAGCTTTTATTTTTCTGTTGGAGACCAGAGTTTGATGGCTTGTGTGTGTGTGTTTTGTTCTTTTTTTTTTTATCCATTGTGTCTTGTCAACCCGGCCCTTTCCCCTCCTGCTGCTCCCCATTTCCTACAGAACGACCTGCAGCAATACCATTGACCTGCCGATGTCCCCCCGCACTTTAGATTCATTGATGCAGTTTGGAAATAATGGTGAAGGTGCTGAACCCTCAGCAGGAGGGCAGTTTGGTGAGTATTTGGAGGGCAGTTGGTCCCCCTTGTGTGATGGCCCGTGTGTGGAGCCAAGAGCTGGTCACGGGGGTGTGGAAGGGGCTCTCCAGCGGAAATGCCCCGTGCCACGTGCATAAGTGTTCATCTTCCAGCAGCTACATTAAAAACAGGGAAAGGAACAGGTGAAGTTAATTTTCTACGTAGCCCAATAAATCCAATATACTATCATTTTAACGCATAAGAAAAAAGTGAGTGAGGTTTTTTGCAGAGTCTTTGAAATCTGCTGGGTGTTTTGCAGCCACAGCCCCTCCCGCTTTGGACTAGCCACTGTGACTCCAGGCTGCCGCATTCCACAGGGCAGCCCTGGGCCTTCTGTAAGCACATAGAGTTGGGAATGAGTTAACATAGGAAGGGACTGCGCTCTTCCAGGGCAAGATCCTGTAGGAAGGAGAGTGAATCTGGGTTACCCAACCCTGTCTTGGCCACAAGGGGCAGGAGACTGGGTGGCAGAGGTGGCCTGAGCCTCTGTCCCCCAAGGGCTATGGGTGTGTGCCTCGCCAGCTGCAGGGCTCAGGCAACTGACCAGCTCTCCCTGTCTGTCCCTCCAGAGTCCCTCACATTCGACATGGAGCTGACCTCAGAGTGCGCTACCTCCCCAATGTGAGGCGCCAAGGACCGAAGCTGCAGCGAGAGATGACGGAGGCACCTCTCTGTGTTCCACCCCTTAGACAGCCAAGCCCCAGAGCATCTGAACTCCTCACTCTGTGGTTCCAGATTTGTTTTAATCTCCTACTTCTGCTATCTTTGAGCAATCTGGGCACCGTTTTCAAATAGACAAATGAATGAATGTGGGTGATATGCTTTTATCTAAATGCAAATAAGTCGGCGTTCTCTGAGACTGTGATCAGGGGATGTGGAAGGGGTGACAAGAGGGAGGAAAGGAAGCGTGTGTCTCTGTTCCCCTGCCCTCCTTTCTCAGAAGCTTCTTGTTGTTCGACAAGTGCCTCCTGGTGCCGGCGGCATCCCTCTGCCCATTTCTGTAAGCTAACACCACAGGCTGCACCCAGCTGCATACCCCTGGCACTGCACTTTTAACCTTGCTAACATCCAAATAAAAGTTAGGACTTTCAGAGCCCCTAGGTTTCTTTTTAAATTTAAAATAATAATAATAATTAAAAGGCAAAAACACTGTGTCAGCATAGCCTTTTTCTGTATTTACAAAAACTCAGTTAATAGCCTCCTTGGTGCTTCAGGCATTCAGCTTTCTTCAGGCTGACACTTTATACAAACCCTGAAACGGGCCTCAGGCCCAGCCCTTAAAGGACCTCTGGAGCTGTGGCGTGGCCTTTGGTTTTGAAATAGGAAGGTTGAAGGAGAACCTAAACCTTCCAGTCTTTTTAAGTAAACAGAGTTTTTATTTTCCTTTTATGTGTTGGTCTGTTAGTAGGTAAGGCTGGCAGAGGAGTACTTACAACCTTTCCTCTCTTCCCTCTTGGACATGTGCTCCTATTCAGAGCCGGTGGTTCTGGGGATGCCTTATAAGGAATGAGGTGACTCTCTTTCCTCTCCCAACCCACCATCTCTCTTACGGCATGGCCTCTTGCAGTGTCCAAAGGTCCCTTGTCCTGTTTGCTTTAGGAATCTGGACTCAGGACCTTTTGGAATAAGAGGGAGAGAATGACAGGTTGAACATGACTCAGACAGTGGGGCCCCAATAGAGGGTCTGGTAGAGCTCAGGGAATGTGGCTGTCACCCCAGTTTCTTGGTGATTGCCCACAGCACCTGTAATTGCTTCTTCACTTGGTTAACCCAGGGTCAGAGGCTTGCTGATAAACTCAGTCTGTCCCTGTGTGAGGGAGCGTGCTCCCAGCTTCCCCCCAACACTGGTGACTCTCTCCCCACTGAGGCCCCACAGCTGAGGTAGAACAGGTCGAATTTACTGTGCACTTCGGGACACTCAGGAGCGGAGAGGTGGTCTTTGCTATTGGGGCCCCCTCTGGCCCAGAGGCTTGGCTCTAGTGGGTGGTCCCAAGCCACCGGAGTCAGTTGATGAGAGTTTCTATGGAATGCTGTTCGGTACCCCAATTAGCCAGTTTCTGAATTAAGGGGATGAGGACTTTCTCTCCAAGATACACAGGGGTTGCCCTTGGCCATCCCTGTCTTCCCGCCTAGAACCAGTTGACACGTTCCACAGAGCTCTCCCTTCTCCAGCAAATCTGTTCATAATAAGCTTGATTCATAACATGGGATCTAGATCCGAGGGACCTGCAGCAAGGACCTGGTTCTGGAGCAGATGTTGTACAGTTCAGGGCTTCGAGGAGCATTTGTATCTGGGTTTAACTCTGGTTGTGGCAAAGTTCTGAGAGAAGCTGAGGCCTGGTCAGCCGCTCCCTTAAAGAACCAAGTCCTCCAGGACCTGCCCGCTCTCTCTCCTCTGTCTGCCCCCGCCCGACCCCAGCCCAGCCGAGGGGTCCCATTGACGGCTTAACCTACTTATACAGTGGTTTTCAGCTGTTGTCCTGGCCACTGCACCAAATTCCAATGTATACTTCATAGTGTAAAAATTTATATTATTGTGTGTTTTTGTATATTGCTGTAACTACTTTAACTTCTAAAAATAAAAATATATAGGACCTGTCTGGTGGAGTGGCAGCTCTGTTTCTGGCTGGTGGAGGTCAGGCCTGCATCTGGAGAGGAGGTGGGGGCCCTGCTCTCAGTCACCTTCGCCTCTCATTGCTGAGTTGACTCAGGCCCACTTTTGGAGCAACTGAGCAACCCTCCCCAACTCATGTTAGTCACCAGATTCCAGGTAAGGGTCATACTCCTTCACACAAAGGTGTCAGAGTGGAGGCCTCCTGCTCTTTCCCTCTCCCTCCTCCCTCCAGGGGCCTTTGCAAGCTGGGCCTCCTGTCTGGGGTGTGATAAGCTACCTAAGGGGGTTGGGACAGAGATCTCCCACCCCACCCCCAAAGCCTCCCCTTCCACAGTTGCTCCATTATCACTTTCTCTTCACTCATTGCGGATGAACTAAACACCTAACTGGCTGCTGCTCTGGCCGGCAGTCAGTGGTGATAACTCACAGACATGGGCGCCCACTCGCTCTCCCACCCACTCCCCCTGTGTAGAGTCCCACGGAGCAGATCTGAGCAGGAGTGTGAGATATGAGCCGCCTTCCCCTGCAGAGATGGAAGCGAGATTAGTTTGCTCAGGCAGGGCTGGCGGCTGCTTCCCTCCCCACCCACCCCCAGCACCCTGCTCTGGGCCCCTGCACCTCCTGGGGCGGCTGCCAGCCCCTTCCCTCCTTTGAGCTCTGAAGAAATCTCATCAGCAGGCCTTTGCTCCCTCCTTCCCCCAGGGGCCCCAGTGACAGCCCCTGGACCTTGAGGAGACTGTCCCCTTCTGCTCTGACCAGCCTCCTCCTGGTCTCAGGCCATTTGAGACACAGTGGCAGTGGGATGGTGCCATCTGCTGGTGTCTGGGAAGAGGGACGGTTGGGAGGCTCTCTAGTGACCCTGGCCCCAGAAGGGTTGAGAGTCATCGGAGCCCTGGCCCTCAGCTGCCTGCTTCAGGATTGCTCACAGTGGCAGCCACACTTCTTCCCGCGCCTCACTTCCCTTCCCCCAGCAATCCCTGTCCCACCCTTTCCCAAGACCTCAAGGCCTAGCTCTTTAGTCTTGTGAGGAGCACTGACAGTGTTCCAGGGGGGTCGGCACCCTTAAAACACAGAAAAGGAGCAGAGTTGTAGCTTCAGGCTACACAACACAGCGTCAGCCACGTAGGACGGAAGGAGCGAAACCCCACCAGCTCCCAGGGCTCCCCAACAAGGAGCCACACCAGTTTTATGAAAAAAAAAATAATATTTTATTCCAAAACACTCTTCACAAATGTGTGGGCTATGTACAAAGTACAAAAAACTCCCTCTTCTCACCCCCCTGTGCCTTCAGAGAAATTTCAACCTGGGGCTCCCTCTATCCCACTGTCAGCTGCCCTTGGCTGCAGGCCAGATAGCCTCGGAGGGCGGAGCCAGTGAGATTGAGAGCCAGGCCTTCTCCCACCACAGCGGGTTATGCAACTGATGAGGCCTCTTCCAGGTTCCGCCTCCCAGCAGCTTGGAAGCAGAGATCTGCTTTCACCCCACTCCAGATCCCACAGGCCTGCAGCAGGCGGCTGATTTGCTGCTGTCTCTCCATGCAGGTTATTTCCAGGATCAGAGGGGATCAGTTCTTACAAGTCCTGGGTCCCCTGTTCACACCAGGTCCTTCACCTGTCTTCCCCTCTCCCACCTCTCCTATAAGCAACAGAGGCAAGGAAAGGAGGTGGGGGCCAGATGGAGGGGAGGGGACATTGGGTGAGAAGGAGCAGGAGCATCGGCAATGGCATCACGCTCTGGATGGGAGGCCAAGAAATTACACACTTAGAGCGGCTTTGGCGGGCCCGACTCAAATGACCTATCTAGGTCGAGGGACTTGGCCACAACCTAGATAATAAGCTCTCAGTTCACAAAAAGTCTGGAGTCCACGTTCATCCCCAACCTCCCTTCCGAGAGAAGCAATAGACCAACACGCGTGCATGAGAGCAGATGCACATATATGCGTGCGCGCGCATGCACACACACGGGAGGCAAAGCTTCTAAGTCAGGAGTAAAGCTCAGAGATGCTGCCTGTCTCCATTCCCCTCAGAACAGTCGCATTCAAATAGCTGCTGACCGGGTGGAGGCCCCGGCAGGAGGCGGCTTCCTGCACTGAGTATCTGGCGCGAGGAGAGCAGCTCGGTGTCTCCCACCACAGAGACAGGCCCCAGGGCTCCTGAAATACCTTGATCTAGAGAAAACGGCGGCAGCCACACACCTAGGACTGCGAAGGCGAGGTGGCACACCTCGCACACAAATATACACACACGTAGGCACGCGTACATGTGCTGCCTGCAAGGGCACTAATATGCACAGCAACACGAAAATCACAGTTAGTATGAACCCCTCGCACGGGTATTGTTTCCTAGCGAAGTGTGGGCTTCACACATTCAGGAGAGCGAGCCTCTGGCAGAGCTGAAGAGCCCGGTAGGTGGGGACAGGCGGGGGTCCAGACTGTCAATCGGGCGGCGTAGGAGTTCCTCCACATGCCGGGCGACATCCATGGTCTCGTCCAGGTCAAATTCTCCATCCTGGTCAAGGACAGGGTCAGGACTGGTGGAGAGAGGGGGATGTCAGAGGGAGCTGGCTGGTCTCACTGCCTCAAGCTCTCGGGGGCAGTCCCCAGCCTGCCCTCCACTCAGACCAGCTCTGGCTAGACCTCTGTACCCCAAGATGTAGTCACTGGCTCTTTGGGAGGCACCCCATCTCCTCTCTCACTGCCTCGCTGAGTGATAGGGGAATTCATTTTCCTCTCCCTGTCCTCAGCTGTGAGAGGAGGTGGCTGACCCAGTGAGCTCTGCCCACCTGTGACGCTATTCCATTAAATCCTAGGCACCATCCACTGAGCACCTACGAGGACCTGGGCCTTGTAGCCACGTTACTCCAATCCTTCCAGCCACCTGTAAGGTAGGCATTGAGGAGGGAATGAGGCTTGACCATGTCCAGAATTTTGCTCAGGGGCTACCTGGTTGGCGACCCCCCAAGCCTGTGGGGGTCCCACTACAGCTTGAGCCTCCCAGGCAACCAGACATCCAGCCCAGATGATCCACAACTCATAAGAGAATTACTTCTCTACCCTGGGAACCCCAGAGATAAGCAATGATACCCTGCTCCCACCCGGCTCCTTAGCTGTCCTGTGTGAAGTCCCTACAGCAGCCTCACCTGTGCTACATGCTTTACCCACACTCTCTCGTTATTCCTGACCCCAATCCCCCGAGGCAGGTATTCTTGCTTCCATTTTACAGATGAGAAAACTAAGCATCAGAGAGGCTCAATAATTTTCCCAAGGTCACACAGCTAGTCAGCAGCACCACAGCAAGGACCCTGCTATGTGTTAAGTCCCAAAATGCACTATGCTTTTTACTGGTTGATCTCACCCGTCCTGCACCTGGCAGGCACATGCCAGAGCTTGGCCTGGGCTAGGTGGTCTCAGACCTGGAAGAGCTCTGGATTCCTTGGTCCACCACCTCCAGGAGTCCAGTCCAAGGCCAAGTGCCTAGTCCCAGCCCCCCATGAAGCCCTGTAAGAACACAACCTACTTCTGTGGGTACATGTTGTAATGAGTCTGGGGACACACAGCCGGGGAGGGGGCCTGGTCCATGTAGGTGGCACTGCCCCCAGCAGAGTCTGCAGATGTCACAAACCTGGAGGAGGAAGCAGAGCAGAGCCTCAGCGGCCTCAGGCAGTGCTGACAGGGGAGGGGCTCAGAGGCATCTTGATGTGTCTCTCAGGTACAGAAGGACAAAGTGCAGGAGGGGAGCCCTGGACACTGGCCCATGGTGACCAAGCCTGGTTCCTCCCCAGGGCGGAGCCAGGTTTTAGGGGGAAGGGAACACTGATCCCTTGGACGGGAGGGGGTGGTGATGAGGCGTGAGGACAGCGTGGGGAGAACAGCAGCAGCAGGAGACCTGAGCTGCACCCCGGACACTTACTCAGGGACCACTTGCTTGATCTGTGGCTTCACGTATCCGTCCACTGCTTTAGCTGCCGAGGGGGGAACTGTGATGAGAACCAAAGTTTCTGGGAGCTTGTCAGAGGGTGGAAACCCACCCCATGAAGTCTGCCTCTTATCCCAGTTGCTGGGGGCCTCAGCCAGGATGAGATTTCTCACGGACCCTGAATGAACACCTGCTGACGGACCAGCCAGAAGAATACCCAGAGCCTGGCTTCAATCTCATCCCTGCTCAGGCTTCCTTTCCTGGACCTTTGCTTTCTCTCTCCCCACCCCTACCACTGCCAAGGAAACAGAATCAACACCCAGGAGCCAATGCCACCAATAGGTTGGGGACAAGTTGAAGAGGAAAAACCTGTCCACGGTGCTCCTGCATTGCGCCTGGAAGCAGTATTAAGGGCGGGGAGCAGGGCCCGTGGATGAAGAAGTGTGTTATCTGTGGGTGTGAATCATCCTGGCTCCTCCCCAGCACTGCAGCCTCTTCTTGCAAGGGCAGAAGTGAGAGTCTACCAGCTTTTCCCTTGGCAGAGAAGAAAGCAGACTCCGTGGTTTTGCTTTCCCTCTCCTCACTTACGAGCCCTGCCTTTGTACCATCCCGTGACCAAAGGCCGCAGGGCTCGTCTTGGGGAATCCCCGCCGCCTAGCCTGAGAGTGTGTCCTTGGGCCGAGGGGGGCTGGGGAGGGCCGGGCAGGACGCACCGAGCACAGGCGTGTAGTACTTGGAGAAGACCTCATCCTTGGGCCGGTCGGGGAACACGTAGATGAGATAGTTCAGGTCGCCCAGCCGGTCTGCCAGGGATCGGATGGAGAAATCCCGCGTGGTGAATGGCTTCAGGTTCCAGAGGTTGCGGTCAGCTGTGAAAAGGACAAGCTCGTTCCCACAACTCGCCCGCCGTCGTCAGGAGGAGGCCCGGGGTTGTGGGGTTCAGGGTGGGCTTGCAGAGATACCCGGTCTCTTATTATTCCCCTCTGCACCCCCATCCCTGAGATCCCTGGCGCAGGGCAAGGAACCATCCGTGGGAACATCCTACCCAGCAAACCGGGTGAATAGATACCAACAAGGCCAGGTCAGGGCAGAGAAGGGAGAGCGTGAAGCTGCTGGAGGACTCACCCAGCGACCGGAGCCTTAAGGGGCCAGGGTTTTAGGTTCTCCAAAGCGGGAAATGAGAGAAAGGGAGTGTTTTTCCTCCCAGACTCTGAGCTCAGTTCCCATCTTTCCCACCAGACACCTTCTAAGGATGTAGGCCGGATGGAGAAGGGGGCGCAGGGAAGCGGGGGCTGCAGTGTGGACAAAAGAGGGCGCTCACGAGAGTCAAACTTCCAGGCAATGGTGATGCCCCCGATTTCTGAGTCGCTGAAGCGCAGTAAGAAGGTCCCATCCGGCTTGTTGATGAGCAGGTCGTGGGCCTGCTGTTTATTCACAAAACCTAGGATGGCCCTGGGTGCACGGAGCATACAGTGTCACTGCTGAGCCAGCAGCCACTGTCCCGAGCCCACGCCCTCCCTGCCCCCATGCCCGCCGCTCCTCACCCGTCATTCCAATGGGGCTTGTGATGCTTCTTCAGCACCTCCATGACCCCGTCAAACCACTGCCAGAAGGTATAGTTCCAGCCGGGCAAGTTCTCCTGAGAACCCCCAGAAACCCCGAGTCAGGGCTGGGGCCCCTGTTGTCATGGGGGGCCCAGGGTACCATCAGTGCCTCTTGTCCTCATCCAGACCCTCTCCCAATTCCTCGCCCTACTTGCCCCACACTCGGCGGTCCACACAGACCCCAACCCCTCTGCTAGGGAACTGGACAGTCACCTCGCCCACGACAACCCGATGGGGGAGGGGGTGGACGTACAAAAGCCATTCCTGCCCAACCCCTTCATTTCACAGATGGGGAAACTGAGGCCCAGAGTGGAGGAGGGGCCTGGCAAAACAGTTAACCAGGCAAGAACTAGAGCTCAAGGATCCTGCCCCTCAGCTCCGGGCTCCTTGCTCTGGCTGTCACAGCTGCCTGCATGCCCCCTCTCCTGCTTGGGGGCACCAGCCCCCTCCATCTCTCCTGCTTGTGAGAGAAGGTGGGGCACTGACCTCAGGCCGAACCCTGTCCCTGAGGCGGGGGAGGGGTGGCAGGACCCAGACTGGCAGCCGGCGGCCCTCACCCTGTTGAACTGGGACCAGGACACGGACATGCTGTTGTAGTCCTCGAGGAGGCTGCTGCTGCTGTTGAACAGCTTCTGCGCCAGGAACACGAGGTTCTCCTTGGTCAGGCCCCGGTTGCTCTGCACTTCGGCCTTGAATTTCATGTTGAGCGCGTCACACAGCTGCGGCCACAGCACTTT
>PVJC01018874.1:0-30853 GCA_004026665.1 Murina feae | reverse complement strand
GGCTTCCCAGGTCCCTTCCGAGGATCAGGGAGCAGGAAAAGGCTGGCCTGACCACGAGGCGGGGTTTTCCCTGCTTTCTGGTGGCTGGAGGAAGATGGGCAGTAGGCAAGCTTGGGAGGCAGGCCGCACCCAGCCCTGGCCACGCTCAAAAAAGAGAACAACATGCAAGGGAGGGCAAGAGTCTGAGAGATCAACATAGAGGGGGTGCCTGCTCCAAGCCTCCACGGTGTGCCTGGGGCAGACCCCCAGCAGGTAGACACACACAGGAGGACTGCTCCGAGACTCAGATGTGGCTGGGGGCAGGTCCCCAGTGGTGACACACACACACACAAAAGGCGCCTGGCAGACTGGGGCCATCATAGGACATCCACTGAGGGGTCCCAGACTGTCAGAGGGCACAGGCCGGGCTGAGGGACTCCCTCCACCCCGAGTGCACAAATTTTTGTGCACCGGGCCCCTAGTCTATATATATAAAAGGCTAAGTGACTGACCATCTGTCTATCCAACCATCCAACCGACGGACCAGCCGGTACATATAGCATGCACTGGCAACTTAAAAATAAACATTGGCTCACACATGTGCGATCCATATAAAGCTCTTGCCAATTGCATACATGTTTTAATTTTACAATACTATATTATATATACTATTTTGACATGTAATTTTTTTTGCGGTAACATAGTTACCGCACGAATCTTTCTTCTAATTAATTTCCTTTCAATGTGCACGAATCTATGCACCGGGCCACCAGTACAGCATAATATAATGGAAGTAAAATCTTGGAGGCTTTGAAACTTCTGCCTCACTTTTAATTGGGCACAGGCCCCACAGTTGTGAGCTGCAGAGGCTTCTTGGGGACAGTGTTATGGACATTGGAACAGACTTCTGACGTTGAGTTTCTCGATGGCCGACAGCTGGTTGTTTCCTCAGACATTTTTCTCATGGTGACTTATTTAGAGGAAGTAAACAAAAGCAGGTGCCATTGACTGAATATTTACGATGTGAGGAAGGTACTGTAATCATTTCCATTTTACAGATGAGGAAATTGAGGTATTGGTAGGTGAGGGCCCTTGCCTGAGGCCTCACAGCCAGTAAAAGGTGGAGCCAGGAATTCAACCCAGGCTGTGAACTCAGGACTTAGAGGGGATACAGCGCACATGAGATGAATGACAGGAAAGGAAGTCAGATAATCAGACTGAAGCCAGTGCATGGGGTATACGTTTTGTTATTATTTCTTGAAAGCAGGGTCTGGCTGGGCTCAGTTTCAATTGCCTTCTCTTACAAGTTATGCATCCTTTCTTCATGTCCCCTCCACTTTCTCCCAGCTTCTCATTCTGCATTCTTTGTACACAATATACTTCATTTATAATATTAACATCAATTACTAGTAGATATCACCCACATAGTTGATGTAATAAGGTATAGCTTAGTAATACTTATTTTTGAATTTTTACTTAATAAACACTTGATAATGTTTCAAAAATAGGTGATCAAATACAATCTTTGGCATTACGGGAAGAAACTGAAAAGACCATAAGGTCCTACCAATGACTACCTTCTTTCCTTGTCCCAGCCTGACCCCGTGCAGTCTTCCGAACTGTCCACCTTCACACGACAGTGTCCGGGACAATTTTAAAATTCACCTGGAAAAAGAAATATTACTAGTGAGAGTTGACTGATATGTAGATCACCAATCACATATTTCAAATTTCTGGACGTCTTTTGCCCTAAATTTCTCACTTACCTATAGGTTCATTTGGTTGAATCACATTCACCAATCTTGAGTCTCACAGTCCTAATCTCCAGATGGTATATTCAATCCAGAAAACTTAAAAAAGATAAATAACGCTTTCTTTTTCAACCAAGTTATACAATCGAAGTAGAAAATAGCTTTTCTAAAATTAGGCACATTTTTGGGTTGTTGCTATTTCTCCCTCAATGGGCATGTATTCTGTTCTCACTTTATACTTCTTAGAGTTTGCACCTGTTTGTGGCTTAATGTAAAAATAATTCCATCAGCCCTGACTGGTTTGGCTCAGTGGATAGAGCACTGACCTGTGGACTGAAAGGTCCCAGGTTTGATTCCGGTCAAGGGCATGTACCTTGGTTGCGGGCACATCCCCAGTAGGGGGTGTGCAGGAGGCAGCTGATGGATGTTTCTCTCTCATCGATGTTTCTAACTCTCTGTTCCTCTCCCTTCCTCTCTGTAAAAAATCAATAAAATATATTTAAAAAATAATAATTCCATCAGCTTCTTTCCTCCTGAAGTGCCAATAGAGCAATGCACTTTTTGAGGCCAAGGAAGGGCCACGTGCTGACCATCTGGGAGGGAGGAGAAACATCGCCTACAAAAGCCAAAGGACCTCCCTTTCTCTTGAAAATGATGTGTTAGCACCATGCATCTCCTTATACACAGACGTTATACTCTCCCCTTTTCACAAAGCTTGGCTCTCTAAGATTCCTCCAATAAATGGGAGGAAGTCATTTCCTTATAATCTTTTCCTTGTTTCTGAATCTGTAAATAAACTGTATGTGTGGCACTTCCTTTCTCTAGCAGCCCGCGGAAGCACCAGGGAGGTGTGTCCCCGATGTGCGCTCCCAGCCTGTGTGCAGAGTGCTTGCAAAGGGAAGCCCCTCTGTGGGGAGCCAGGCCGCCTCCACGTTCGGCTGGGCACCGCAGCCCCTGCAACCGTGCTCTGCAGCTCAAAAAGGGCTTCCTCTCACTTGTTGAGGTTACTTTATAGATAATTACTGGCCAATTGGGAAAAAAATACATGTTAATTTTCATAGCTTTTGTTAGGATGTAGAAACATGAAAAAGAACGAAGGAAAAGGGCCCAGCTAGCACGGCTTAGAGGTTGAGCCTGGACCTATGAGCCAGAAGGTCACTGTTTGATTCCCAGTCAGGGCACATGCCCCAGTTGCTGCCTCCATCCCCAGTGACAGTGAGGGGCATGCGGGAGGCAGTGATCAATGATTCTTTCCCATCATTGATGTTTCTATATCTCTCTCCTCCCTTCCTCTCTAAAATCAGTTAAAAAAGAAAAAAAAAGGAAAAGGAGCTCAATGTAATTTAGAACCTAGAGGGTGATTTTATTCCTTAGTTAAGGAAAGAAGGTTAAAAATACATCATGGTGGTTACTAACATTTGTGGGGCTTGATGTAACATCTTGAGTCTGTGTCTTAATGTAAACGTTACCTTCTTTAAAAATTATACTTCTTAACGTTAGTAATTAAGCATATGCGATAGGTTTGCAACGAATATTATTTGGTGATGATATAGGGGAGATTCAGGGCTAAGAAAAAAACTCTATAAATTAGAATGGGTTCTAATAAACCTGTGGTTGGACTCCATAGCCAGGTCCCTTTACTGGTAAATACACTATCAAAAGATTTTATAACTTGGGCATGATTGAATATCCTAAGCACAGGTGGCTAAAATACCAGAACATCTGTTTTCTAAATCTGGCATTTATCTTGGCTTTTGAAGATCTTTGGGAGAAATTCTAAAATCATTAAAACTTTAGGTTTATAGTTTTTCCTTACTATTCATATACAACACTCCCAGCATACTTCAGCTGTGTTGACAAAAATGCATAGAATGCATAGTGAATGAGACTAGCAATCTATTCTTTTCCCAGGATTGAACCTGGGAAAATCAAGCCATCTTAATTGAGCAAATTGGAAGCAATTTATTAAATATAGGGGCCCTTGCGGCATCACACCAGCTGTCTCTGGGTGCAAGACAATGGCACTGAAAATAAGTACTCTAGGAATTCATGTGAGTTCCTTCAGTTGGGGAAGAATTCATAGGAGAGTTTCTTTGTGCTATTGAAGTTTTTAGTGTGACTATTGTTAGCAATTAGACTGCACAATCCCAGCCACATTCCCAATGGCTTTAGGCAAACAAAGGTTCTGATCTGTTTTATTTGACTTTGTACTGGCAGCATTAACCCCATACTTCCTTGTGCTTAGAATGGCATAGATGATTATCAATAAATACTAGGGGCCCAGTGCATGAAGTCATGCACCTTGAAAGGAACTGTGGGCCATGAGGCTGCAGTGGACACAGGGGTCTTGGCCCAACCTCTGCACCACTTCCTGGCTCCTCCCACCATGCCCCTCCCTGCTTCTGGCAGCCCCGCTCTCACCCTCTGACAGCGGTGAGTGATTGCAGCCCGTGTGAGCACCAGCAGTGGGGGCGAATGGCAGCTCCAACGTCAGCAGTCAGAACTGGGGCGCATAGGAGCAAAGAATTTTCAGTAACCACCAGAGGTTTACCCTAATGACAGCGACTGGCACTCTGCCTTGGTCTGGCTCCCCCACTCATCTGCTCCATCATCCCCCCCCCCGTGGCTGACGCCCACCATGTTCCACACTCTGCCGCCTGCTGCCAACAGCCACCATGTTCCGCATGCGCCCCTGGTGGTCAGCGCACGTCATAGTGACTGGTGGTTTGGTTGTTCCACTGTTTAGTCTATTTGCATGTTAGCCTTTTATTGTATAGGATGGGAGATAGAGATTGAGATTGCTTCTTTTCTCATACAGTGTCTTTTTTAAGAGACCAAGTTGCAGAAGAACAGAAATGAATTTTTAAGTAACCTAAATTAATTTTTAGATTCATTATCATTCTACTCCTAGCTTATTCAGTAGTCATTTGAAAGCTATTTGCCATGTAATTTTTCATTGAAACTTGGTTCTACTATTACTGTTCACAATGCCTGAACTACCACCCCTAGTGTAATTCTGTATTCTGAGGCTAATTGGACAATTAACTTGGGAGAAGCACACTTTTTCACCTTTAAATTAACAATAGTGCCGGCATCTTAGAAAACTCCAAGGGTGAGAGCAGTTGCAAAACAGGCACTTGATTATATTTCAGAAACTGAGCACTGAGCACAAATAGAGACTTGGGAAGCTGTTGGGTAGCTTTTCTGTAGCTTGAATAGTTGAATCTTCTCAGATTTCAGACTCTGGTAGGGATCATCAACAAGTTCTGAATAAAAGGCTCCTGGCAGAACGATTGCTTACTAATTACAGACTCTAACAATTCCCCACAGAATGAGTTCTAGTCTTGCTTTTAAAGAAAATCCTAGTGTGTCTTGAATTATGGGAATACTATTATGAATAATAATAATAATTCATAGTAATATAGGAATAAGGAAAACATTTATGTCCCTGGAGAAGTGCAGAGAAAAAATAAGTATTAGCCTTCTCTCTGAGCATACGTGAGGCAACTTAGTTATTCATAAAGCTTTTCAGGGTAAATGTACTAGTATGTATGTGGCCTTAGTGAAAAATTGAATGTGACATAAGTGAAAGTAGCCAGTTGAAAACCTTTTCATTTTCCCTTCTCTCTCCTTGCATGCTATCTGTCCACCGTTTTTTATGTCTCAGTTTTCTCATCTATCAAATGGGGATTGTATTAGTTTTCTTACCATAAACTTAGCTGCTTTAAAGCAACACCTTTTCTCTAGGTCAGAAGTCCTGGGAAGGCAGGGCTGGGTTCTCTACTCAGGTCCCATGAGGCTAAAATCAAGGTTTCAGTTATTATGGCTCTGATCTCATCTGAGGTTAGCGGTTTCTTCCAAGTTCCTGTGGTTGTGGCAGATTTCAGTTCTTTGTGGCTGTAGGTCGAGGATCCATTTTTTTGCTGGCTGTTAATCAGGGGTCGGCCATTCTCATCATTTAGAAGCTACCACGTGGCCTCTTTTATCTTTAAAATTGGCAACAACAAAAAATCTCCCTCATGTGAAATCCCTCTCTCTTTAAATCTCCCTTGCCAGTAAGAGCTCACTGAGTAGTTAGGCCCACTGAGGGTAATCTCCCTTTTTTAGTCTGCTGATTTGGGATCTTAATTACATCTTCGAAATCCCTTCGCAGCAGTAAAGTTCCTAGATTGGTATTTGGTCAAATGCCTAAGAGAAGGTAGGTATATCCCCCAAATGAGATTCTTGGGAGACCTGTCTTAGAATTCTGTCCCCCAGGGATAATAATAATAACTTGGAGGATTGTTAAATGGATTAAGTGAGATATGTGTGTAAAGCACCTAGCATAGTAACTAGTGTAATAAATGGGATTTAGCGTCATTAATACCTATATACACTCCATTTTCCTGCTTGCATGGATTTTTTAATTATTTGGATATTTACACACACAACACCACAAAAAAAAACAGAGATACTGGGGCCACAGCCAACAAACTCACAAAACCCATTGTTTAGTCTACTTGCTGAAAGTTGATGCATGTTTTCAAATTATTTAAAAACAGTGCAGTTAAAAAAAGAGAGAGAGAGAGAGACCAGGATGTGATTTATATTGGTGCACATACATAATATGTCATAAAATGAAGTATGAGTCTCTGCATTGTTCATTTTTTGCTTTTTAATAAGAAAAATGCATGGCAGAATCCATGCCTTAACCACTGACATTTTTCAGAAAGAATTGTTTTGTTTCTACTCACGCTCTGAATAGAAAATGAATACTTGAAATGCTCCATTCACACAAAGGCCTTCCTGCCCCCTTGCTCCTGTCAATAGTTCAAGTCTAGAATAGGCAGCATTATGCAAGCTGGTGATCCAGCTACAACAAAGAGAATGCAACTCACTGACTGTGGGAAGAAAGACACCTAAGGGGTTAACAGTAATATTTTGCAAATTGAGGCAAGTGAAGGGAAAAAAATCTATTAGCATAAGAAAAGGTAGCCTTAGGGAATTTTCCACTCAGATGTTTGGTACTAAGAGCCCTATGTTAGGAGGAGGATGGAGAAGAGAAACCCTAGTGTCTGTGCATTCTGAAAATGCATTGCCACTGTATTCATTCTACTGGAGAAAAAGACCTCATAGTTATAGAGATGGGAAGTGGTTCTTTCTAGTAAGGAAAGTCAAAATTGGATATATTAACAAAATGTTTATGATGTTATACACTGATATGTAGAAGAATTGGGGAGGTGGGGAGTGGGTGCTATTTTGTTTTAAGAAAAGTCTTTCCTGATTAAGAAGATGCAAATTTTTTTTTTGTCACTAAAAATGTGAATGAAGATCAAAGAAGATCATCCAAGTCCTGGAAAATTTGTCCACAAACGATAATAAAATTATTTATAAGTTTATTGATAAGGTCAATTTTCAGGGAATCAATGTGCCAGAAATCAACTAAAGAAATAAAATTATGCCATGATCTTTCCATTAGACAGATGACTTTTCAAATTTTCTGTGGAATAGTCGGGCAACCCTGCATTAATATTTCAATTGTCACTTTGTCCTGCACATGGACATTAAAGGGCCAGGAGTGATCAAGATTTCAGGTCTTCATCCCCAAGCAGATGACTTAAGTACACAGATCTGCTTTTCTGAAACAAGTAACTGAAGCTCTTGATCGAGAAAGTCATTCTAAATCAAAGCTTGAGGCGGGGTTGGGGGGGGGGTGGGGGAGAGGAAGATTTTAGGGAGAGAGGGAAAGAAAGAGAGAAAGAGACATACAACAGGATCCAACCCCTCAGGTATGTGTCCTCACTGGGAATCAAACCCCCAATCTTTGGTGCTTGGGGCGATGCTCCAACCAACAGGGCCACCTGGCCAGGGCAAAAAGGGAAAAATTTTTAAAAAGTACTCGTTCATTCCTCTGATGTTGAAATTATCATAATATGATTTTGCTACTTTGTATGAATATAGCATCCCATATCAATACAAACAAAAAATGCATTCCAAACTGAAGTGAAATATGTTTGATAATCCATATCATTGTTTCCTATCCCAGGTATGGAAAACTTAGAAATGATTACAGACCAAAACCTTTTCATTATAAATTTGATACCCCTAACCCCCATGTTTATGCCCAAGATGTGCCATCCACTGGCTGGTTCCTGGGGAAAAGGAGGCACTATATAGAGGTTACTTATTCAGTGATAATAGATAATTTCCATGTACCCGAGAGGGTGTGGGGATTTTTTTGTTAATGTGAGAACTGGTTCTAAGCTGCCAAATATTTTATCAAATTATGCTTTCTGAAAGGAGTTTGCAGATCTACACTGAACCACAGCTATCTATGTGTAATTCAGCTCTTTCCTACGATATTACCACCACATTTTCTAATACTATGAAGATAAAGTGAAGAGACCTCAACTCTGAGTCTAACTGATCGGTAGTAGTTTCAAAAGCCTGTTTATTTAGACATGGACTCATAAACAGAGCAAAGAGCCCAGAGCTCACCGACGACACTCTTCTTGCTACCCAATACCTGTCTTTTACAGAGACAAGAAAGTAAATTACATAGGATCATATTTATTTCACTTACACTTTTTCTCCTCAGTTCAAGAGTCAAAACTGAAACAGACTCATAGATACAGAGAACAGCCATCTGGATGGCTGCCAGATGGGAGGGGGTTGAAGGGATGAGTGAAAAAGGCAAAGGGATTAAGGAGCACAAGTTGGCACTTACAAAACAGTCCCGGAGATGTACAGTACAGCATAGGAAATATGATCAATAATATTGTAATAACTATATCTGGTGCCAGGTAGATACTGGGAATATCAGACAGAACACTTTTGTAAAGTATGTTATTGTCTATATAAACTAATATAAAATAATATTGAAGGTAAACTGTAGTTTAAAAATGAAATGAAGTATACTTTTGAGAAGGTGAGTCTTTAAAATGCAAATTTAACTTTGTTATTGGGGAAATTATGCCCAGCTATGAATGAGACAACTGATGATCTCTGTTTTCTTTCTCAAAAAGAAAAAGTGGTATTGTCATAATTTTAGTTTATTTGTTTTCAATGTGTAATTTATTCAAAGAATTTGAATGGTGCAGTACTTTTATTTATTTATTTATTTTTAAAAATATATTTTATTGATTTTTTACAGAGAGGAAGGGAGAGGGATAGAGAGTTAGAAACATTGATGAGAGAGAAACATTGATCAGCTGCCTCCTACACACCTCCCACTGGGGATGTGCCCGCAACCAAAGTACATGCCCTTGACCAGAATCGAACCTGGGACCCTTCAGTCCACAGGCCAATGCTCTATCCACTGAGCCAAACCGGTTAGGGAGATACAGTACTTTTATATAAATAGATTAAAAAATGGGGGGGGGGGGGAGGAAATCAAAACACCGTATTCTTTTTACCTGAATTTAGCATTTCTTATTTCATTTCCTACCCTCACTTCTCTTGAGATTAGGAACATAGACCATTAGACATGTTGGTATCTTTTTAACTTAGAATTTGGGTACATCAACTTTCTTCCTTTTACAGAATAAAGAACTAAGACAAGCTACTATTGATGCAATAAGCCACAGATACCAAAACCCATGGTAAGCACGTATGAATAATTTTTTAATTT
This sequence comes from Murina feae, assembly GCA_004026665.1. Taxonomy (NCBI): domain Eukaryota; kingdom Metazoa; phylum Chordata; class Mammalia; order Chiroptera; family Vespertilionidae; genus Murina; species Murina feae. Next base: position 21,514 of record PVJC01018874.1, on the reverse strand, counting down.
ATTTGTTTCCTTCCTAAATTTGTAAAAGTTTTACTTTTTAAAAAACTTTTAAGTATATTACTGCTTTATTTCTTTTTTATTCCAATAAACACAAAATTTTCACTAACTTTAGATTTTCATTAAAAGGAGGAAATGGGAAAAGCCAGCATAGACTAGAGGGGAGAAAAAGAGAACCAGCCTGCAGCAATTAAGAATGGCGACTGGATGAGCAGAGTAGTTTTTACTATATAAATACTACTTTCAGTGGAAAACAACAATATAATTGTTTTTGGTTGGAAAAAAAAGAAAAGCTCAATTCATGCTGTTGGCCTAGAAACCATCATAGTGGGTAATCTTGGTTAATGAATGGAATCCTACTGAAGTCACACAATGGCTTGAATTCACGCTATCTCAAGGCTGCCTGTAACCTAAATTAAACATGTCTGGCTCAAGGTATGTTAAATTACAGGAAAAGAGCACATCTAGGCTTGTCATCTAGATGTAACATATAATTCAGATTCCAAAGGGGGGAAGGATCAATCAGCATGGCTCTACAAGACTTGGGATTTAGTAATGTCTTTGTTGGCCTTAGCCTTTGGCTTGGCAAGGCTTTCTGGAGCCTAATTCACTTCATTTTTCACTGTTGGAGGACACAGCATTAGTATATGCAAAATGAATGGATTATAGGCTCTTCTATAACACAACAACACAAACTGAACCAAAAAGAGACAGACACTCCACCCCCATGTCAAAACTCTGTTAGTTACTACAACATGGTCTCAGGACCACAAAAAATCTCATTAGGCAATTCCTATAACTTATAAGGCATATCCTATGTTTAAAACTATAAGAAAATAGTTACAATTTATTACACGTTAAACACATATCCCACTTTGCTCAGATTCATATATATAAAGAGCCAAGGGCTGTCACAACTAAAACAGCCAAACCGACAACTGAACAGGCTGCATGGGGCGACCAGGCAGGCAGGTGGGTTAGTGAGGGACGACCAAGCAAGCGGAGGGGGGCGGGAAGTTGAGGGCAACCAGGCCATTGGGGGATGGCAGTGAGGGGCAACCAAGCTGGCAACAGGGGGCAGTTGGGAACAACCAGGCTGGCAGAGGGGGGCAGTTGGTGGTGACCAGGCCACCAGGGGGGGTCAGTAAGGGGTGACTAGGCTGGCAGGAGGGGCAGTTAGGGGCAACCAGGCCAGCAGAGGAGGGCAGTTGGGGACAACCAGGCTGGCAGGGGGGGTCAGTTAGGGGTGATTAGGTTGGTAGGCAGAGGCAGTTAGGGATGATCAGGCTGGCAGGGGGGCCAGTTAGGGGCAATCACGCAGGCTGGCAGGTGAGTAGTTAGGAGCCAGCAGTCCCAGATTGTGAGAGGAATATCTGAGGAGTTCTGGATTGGAGAGGTCATAGGCTGGGCTGAGGGGAGGAGAGAGACATTAAACAACTAAATGACTTAGGAACATTATTCTGTGTTTGATGCTTTTTAATAAAAATTTTAAGTACAAATATAATTCATGCTTGCTACAACAAATCAAATAACATAAGCAGTATATCAAGAGAAAGTTTATATTCTGCTCTATCCCACCCAGTTTATGATAAAACATTTCATTACAAAGGCTATTTATAGGGTGTAGAGAGGTTTTACTAGGGGCATCTATGTGGACTGAGGATCAGAGAAATGTTCACCAGGGAAGATATTGTTAAACTGACTTTGAAAAGGTGAGTATAAGCTCTTGCCTGGCAGAGGGAACAATATGCACAAGACCCTGTGGTAGGAAAGAATATATCAAATTAGGACCAGTGCAGGTGGGCGACAGAAACCAATGGGAGGATAGCAAGGCAAAGGCCGGATTTTGTAGAATCTTGTGTCCAGATTAGAGAATTCGGATTTTCATCTAGGAACAAAAGTAATTTATTAGAAGATTCAAAAAAAAAAGCAACACGATTCAAATTTTTTTCATAAGCTCACCGGAATATTGGAGTCCCGTGTGGAGAATGGATTGAAAGGTGAGAAGAACAGTTGTAGGAAGACCTGCTAGGAGACTGTTTCATTTTGAACGGGCCCATCTTCCGTTTTCAGTGTGCTTTGCAAACGGGCCAGAATAAATAGTGATTACAGAGGACTATGGGAAGGAAGGATTTGATGGAGCTTTCAAGAAACATGGGCTTTACATACATCGAAAAAGTTTACTATGATGATGGGGAGTTAGAATGTATTCAGTACTCTGATAAAGCAGATTTTAACATCATCTTAATTGAATTTCAGAGGTTCAGTTACATGACCAAGGGCCCCAGAACTAACCTTTCAGTCCAGGTAGACTGATTCCATTAATACGGGTTGGGATCTGGGCTTGGATGTTTTTAAAGGGCTCTCCAGGTGATCTGATGTGCATCCAGAGTCGAGTACCACTAGTGAAGACTGAGAAGAGATGGGGACTGAGCCTTGGGTGGGGGGAGGGGGTACCCACACGTAGGACAAGATGAATGAGGGCCACTGCAGGGGAAAAGGAGCCTAACAGTGGGGCTCTTCAGGCAACAGAAGGTTGTAAAAAGTCATTGAAGCCCTGACCAGTTTGGCTCAGTGGATAGAGTTGGCCTGCGAACTCAAGGGTCCCAGGTTCGATCCCGGTCAAGGGCATGTACCTTGGTTGTGGGCACATCCCCAACAGGGGGTGTGCAGGAGGCAGCTGATCGATGTTTTTCTCTCATTGATGTTTCTAACTCTCTATTCCTCTCCCTTTCTCTCTGTAAAAAATCAATAAAATATATTTAAAAAGGTCACTGAAGAATTTTGAAGGAAATGGAAATTCAAGAAAATAATAACAGACAAATATGTGAAAATTGTCAGTGGCCTCAGAAAAAGCACTGTAGGAAAAGTAGGATGATTTGGGCTGATACAACCAGTGCTAAAGAATTTCTGTCTGCTGACATAATGGAGGCAAAATCCTCAGTGTTTTTGAGACTAGAAGTCCAGTAAAGGACAATCACAAGATTTCCTCCATATTGAGACATACTTTAAAAGCTTTAACTTTCTAAACAACAAGAAAGCCCACTGCATGGGAGAACATATTTGCCAATGCTATTTCAGATAAGGGTTTAATCTCCAAAATCTACGGAGAACTCATACAACTTAACAAAAGGAAGATAAACAATCCAATAAAAAAAATGGGCAATGGACCTAAATAGACACTCTTTGAAAGAGGACATACAGGAAGGCCAAGAACCATATGGAAACACGCTCAAAGTCACTAATCATCCGAGAGATGCAAATCAAAACAACACTGAGATACCATCTCACACCTGTCAGAATGGCCTTCATCAACAAATCAATAAACAAGTGCTGGTGAGGATGCAGAGAAAAGGAACCCTTGAGCACTGCTGGTGGGAATGCAGACTGGTGCAGCCACTGTGGAAGACCATATGGAATTTTCTCAAAAAGTTAACAATAGAACTCCCATTTGACCCAGTGATCCCACTTCTAGGACTATATCTCAAGAAACCAGAAACACCAATCAGAAAGGATGTATGCACCTTTATGTTTGTAGCAGCACAATTTAAATAGCTAAGATTTGGAAACAACCTAAGTGCCCATCAGCAGATGAGCAGATTAAAAAACTGTGGTTCATTTACAGAATGGAATACTATGCTGCGGTAAAAAGGAAGGAACTCATAGCATTTCCAACAGCATGGATGGACCTGGAAAGCACTATGAGAAGCACAATAAGCCAGTCAGAGAAAGATAAATATCACATGATCTCACTCATATGTGGGATATAATGATCAACATAATTTGATGAACAAAAATAGATCCAGAGACAAATGGCAGGGGAGGTGGAGGGGGGGTTAGAGAGCAACCAAAGGACTTGAATGCTCGCATATTAGCATAACCAATGGACATAGACACTGGGGAAGTGGGGGCTTGCCCAGGGTGGGAATGGCTGGGAGAGGGGGTCAATTGGGGGAAAAGGAGACATATATAAAACTTTAGACAATAAATAAAAAAAATAAATAAAAGCTTTAACTTCCTTGAAATCAGGATATGTTGTTTATAAGTGTGGTGGTCAAACCTGGTCCCTCTTTCTTTCCTCCCTTGTAAACCTGTTATTAAATCAATGGTGTGCTATACAATGTATTGCATCCTAATAAAAGCATACGCCAACCAACGTGAAACGAAGAGCTGCTACTAGCCAGGTATTCAGAACATTAAAAAATAATAAGCAGAGTCCAGCTGGTATAGCTAAGTGGTTGACCATTGACCTATGAACCAGGAGGTTACTATTTGATTCTCTGTCAGGGTACATGCCATGGTTGCAGGCTCGATCCCCAGTGTGGGGCGTGCAGGAAGCAGCTGATCAATGATTCTCTCACATCATTGATGTTTCTATCTCTCACTCTCCCTTCCTCTATGAAATCAATAAAAACATTTTTTAAATTAATAAGTAGAGTCCTCATTCTCAAGTAGCTCACAGACTTTCAGGACAGACACAAACAGAACATTTCCATACGACGTACACTGATGGAAAATGATTGCAGTAACTAAATGTGGGTTAACTCTTTTTATTTCCTTCTGAATTGAAACATCCTCTTATGCTGAATAACTGAAGTTTCTCTAGATAGGTGATCTGATGATTAACTGGTTTTCATATAGTTGTTTGCGACTGATGTTTTCCAATCTATACACACAGTATTTCTAATTTGAACAAGAAAATAAAAGCACAGATAGGAAATGGACAACCAGTTTGCCGTCCAATTAAAAGAGGCCACAAGAGAATGGACTGCAATGAATCTACAGGGCTTTTTGTTTGTTTGAAGACGTGCGGGAATGCTGCAGAAGTTACACGCCATTACTGAAAATCGCGGGGCATGGCAGCATCTTGTTTTCTTTTTCTTTTTCCCTTGACACGGTGTTTGGAAAAATGGGGCATTCAATACATATTTGCAAATTACATTCCTTCTTGTCGTAACAGCACGCATTGGTATCATTCTGGCTGGAGAAGCTGGAGGAGTTCAAGTCGTGGTGACTTCCTGGGAAAGACCAAAGATAAGCTGGTTTTAGAAAGAACATTCTAGGAAAATCTCTGGCTGTCTACTTGAGGGAATTTTTTATCCATGCAAATGAAAGAGTTGTTGAGATTATGAAACTGACAGAATCATTCACAGGTAAACAGCATCCCATAAAGGAACTGCTGACAGGCCTCTGACCTAATGTCACGCTAAAGTTGCCTCTTTGCCAACTGGGGGCTTGAGATATTTGCTGGCTTACAGATTTGTCTTGAGAATAATGACCTAAGGAACACTTCAAGTTCCCAAAATCTGTCATTGTCATTAGATGGGCGTGTGAAGGAGGCTGTCAACTCCCAGGTAAGGACAACCAAACTGGATGTCAACTGTGGAGGGGGAAAGCCACGTGATCTTAAAGGATCAGAATTAACCACAGCCTCCCCCAACTTCTCATTTACTTGAGAGTCTTTTTAAATATGTTTTTATTGATTTTAGAGAGAGAGAGGACAGGAAAGGGAGAGAAACCTCAATCAGCTGCCTCCTGCATGCCCTCTACGGGGGATGGAGCCTGCAACGTGGGCATGTGCCCTGACCAGGAATCGAACCGGTGACCTCTCGGTTCAAGAGACAACTTTCATCCAATTGAGCCACACCAGTCAGAGCATGAGACACAGCTCATTTTAGAGTGTTGGCTCTCCCAGGCTGCCTTGACATAATCATCAGATTTGTTAGGGAGCACCCACTGTCACAAAATGCACAGCATGGCATAGTTGGAAGAGAGCTAAATCAAGAAAGCTGGTTTCACTAGGGATTTATCTTTCCCAAAGAAATAATAGAGGAGATGACAAAGATTTAGCTCAAAGGAAGCCCCAACGTGTTTGCAGTAATAACCTACCACCCTCCCTGCTTTGCTCAATAGGGGATCGTAAGCAGTTATGAATCAGTATCTATACAGAGATTAAGAGCAAGGTCTAAGTCCCAGCTTCCCTACCTATTAGCTGTGATATCTTGGAGTTATGTAAGCATTTTATGCTTCAGTTTTTCAACCTTTAAAACGATGGTAACAGGATCCACTCCACTGGGTTGTTGTATAGGCGTGTTGTTATATATGCAGCACTGGTGCGTACTAAGTACTCAGGAAGTAGTATGACCATATCATTTACCACACAAAACAGGACACTTTGGGGAGTGAAGATAATTAAAATGGTCACAAGGAAACTATCATGAGAAAATCAGGACACTTTACTGATAAATGTTATCTATTAATTAAATAAGTGAGTACATTAAAGTAGTGTAGCAAAATGCATCTATTGAATCCATATTATATTAGCTAAAACCAATCAGTACAGAGATCCAAGACAGATTAGACATTTCATACTATATATCTGAGGTAATCTCCTCAAAGTAGAACAAAAGTCCAAGTGATGGAAAAAGAAAAAAAATATGAACATTAAACAAATCAATTATAATTAAATTAGTCTAATATCTAACTAGTAAGAGATGAGAGGAAACAGGAGGAAATCAATAATACAAGAAGATTTCTCAGAAGGGAGTAACATTAATTCCCAGATTGTAAGTCTCCACCAAAGTAAATTTCAAAATCTTAAATTGTGAAGGTCATGTCACAATGAAACTTCATTATACTGGGATGAAGAGACAATTCTAAAGTCTTCCAGGGAAAAACTAGGATATATTTATAAAGGATTGGGAATCAAAGAGGCAGCATACTTCATTGTATATACAGCAATACCAGACTCTAGAGACTGTGAGGCAGTGATTCCCACATCGGACAGAAAGTGACTTTCAACCTCTCTATAATAATAAAAGAGTACTATGCTAATTAGATCAGACATCCTTCCAGATGACCTTCTGGGTGAAGCTGGGGCTGCGAGGGAAGCCCGGGTCCCAGGTGCCAGAAGGAAGCCGGTGCCAGCTCTTGCACGAATTTCATGCATTGGGCCTCTAGTAATTCTACAACCAGCCAAAAAATCAAGCAAGAAGATAGAAAAAGACATTTTCAGACATGTACTTGCTGAAAAACAAAACAAAGCCAAAAATCAGCTCAAAGCATTTTTTCCTAGGAAGCAACTAAAGATATCATCTAGCAAGACAAGGGAGACAAATCAAGGAAAGAGAAAGAAATATTGATCCAAGAAACAGGAGTCACAACAAAGGTGACAGGCAAAGGGAATCCCCAAGTTGGCCTTAAAGGAAAGTACCAGGCATGTGACCTCGCAGGGAACTAGAGGAATAGATTCTGACAGGAGCGGGACCGGTGAGGACCCCAGAGGGAACACGTGTTGTGTACCAATTCGGGTTAAGTTCCAGAAGAACCGAATTAGCTAAAAAGTGGCTGCATTTGGAGAAGAGACCATTGGCCAGGGAACAGGGAGAAAGGGAATGTTTAAAAAGTATTATAAGCGTTTTATGACTGTTTGCATCATGTACATGGGCCTCAAGGATTACATTAAACTTGAAAAAACATTAACACTACCTTAAGTACAATGTTCAAGCATTTTATTTTGATGAACATAATACTTATAAAATAGGACAAATAGCAATAGTCAACTATAATTTTAGTAGCGAAGGGCTCCTAAGTTGAAAACATTTCTGTTTAAAACCAGGACCTGTTAGCATTAAAAATTAGTCATTGCCCTGAACGAACAGGGCGTTCTGTGTCTGCAGAGAGGTGGAAGGTGTGCTTGTGTTTGGCCCGCATTAGGCGGTGCCCAGAGAATGGCCTGTTTTATTCCATAATGAAATGCTGCTGCCAAACCTGGTTGTTAGACCAGCAACAGACGTAATGACAGCCACGAGTTAAAATACACTGGTACAGAAATGCGTGTTTTTCTTGGAGTTGTTTTCCTCAAAGCAGCCATCAGTCTTGACAGCTTTCTATTTTGAAGGCCGTAGTGCCTGGCACAGTGGAGGGATCTCTGTAAGCATTAAGCAGCAAAGTTCTGGGAATTTTGGATCATCAGCACCCATTCTTACTTCAGATCTATTACTCAACAGCGATCTTCACATTTCCTTCCCCCAGCCTCCTCTGCCCTCAACGTCTCTCCAGCTGGGTGAGGGAGAGGAGGGCTCTCAGAAGCTGCGCGTACCTAGGGTCAGGCAGAGCTCCCGTGTCGCGGCTGTGGCACACAGGTAGTTGGGCCCAGTTATCCATTTGAGAAGTACCCAACTTCCGACTATGTGCCAGGCACCATGCCAGGCCTGGGGTTTCAAGAGTGAACCAGACAGACCCAGTTCCTGCTTCCTCCTAGCCTATCAGAAGGAGCCTAGTGTATATTTGATTACTTACCTGTAGGAGGCATAGCAGTGTTTGTTGGTGAACGAGTGAACATTGCTCACCTCAGGATGCAGCACTTAGGGCGAAAGGATAAGATGCAACTGTTTGAGAAAAACTACTGTTTCTGAGAGAAAAAGTAGCTCTAGTCACTCTAAAGGCCTAGACATGGGAACCAACTCAGTGGTGATGAGCCTCCCTACTACTCGGTTCTACTCTTCAAATCCCTTTTGCACTAAAAGGAACCAGGCTTCTTGGAGAAATGACCGATTCTGTATTTGGAGAAGGAGATGGGAAATATGACCTTGTACTCCGCACCACACCAGGTGAGGGAGCTAGCTAAGACCACTGCAGTCCTGTCTAAGGGACTTAGAAGCCACACTTTAAGAGACTCCCTCCTGCCCCAAATAGGACACCTTAAAGAAAGGTGTGGTGACTGCAATGGAGTCAGATACATCTATCTGCACATACACAAACATTCACGAGTTCATAATGTCACCTGAGAATCCACAACTAACTGGTCACATTGGAGGATTCCCATGAATCAACTTATTTTGAAAATGAGTAAATAAAAGGAAAGAACCAAACATTAATTCTGCCTTTCCACTACAAATGGTACTGCTGCAAACCAAATAGAAGATGCGGGGACTTAAAAAAATTAAGTAATCCAGCTAACACATAAAGAAGGAATGAGGGCATTAGGACAGCATCATTTTGCAAATGCTAATAAATTAATGAATCCAGGTACTAATCATCAATGGCTGCCAAAACCAGAATGGGGCGGGCGGGGGGGGGGGGGCGGGGGGGCGGGTTCTGGTTTTAGCAGCCATTGATGATTAGTACCTGGGCAAAAGAAGGTTTATGGTTGTTCATTTAGAAAATAATACAATACTTAATAAATAATAAACAAGAATAAACTATATTTCACTTCTCACAACTGTAAACCTATTTTGCCCCACCCTGTATGCACCTCTTGAGGAAAGAGCACACCACCACCTGGAAAGTAGTTGTTATGGGCTGAGTTGTGTCCTCCCAAATTCATAAGTTGAAGTCCTAACCCCTAGAACCTCAGAATGTGACTGTATTTGGAAACAGGTTCTTCAAAGAGGTAAGTAAAATGAGGTCGTTAGGGTGGGCCCTAATCCAATATGACTGGTGTCCTTATGGGAAGATTCAAACACAGACCAGCACAGAGGAATGACCATGTAAAGATACACAGGGAAGATGGCCATCTACAAGGAGAGAGGCCTCAGAAGAAACCAACCCTGCTAACACCTTGATCTTGGGCAGCTGGCCTCCAGAACTTTCTGTTGTATAAGCCACCAGTCTGTGGTGCTGCATTATGGCAGCCCTGGCCAACTAGACACTAGTTTTGCCCCCCAAACATACTTAGATCAGGCCTCTAACTCCAACTAACAATGTATATCCAGGAAGTCAGAAGACAGCAGAAAATACTAAATGACAACATGGAGATGCTGTCAGAAAAATGTATTGTGGGAAATTTTATAGGACAAATGGAAGCAAAATTTTATGAAACAAAAATTATTTCTTCAACAAATAGTAGAAGGAGAAGGAAGAGGAGGAAAAAGAGGAAGAGAAGGAGGGAGGAGGAGAAGGAGAAGAGAAACCTATTTGGATTCTGTTTCTAACAAACAAACTGCCAAAAGTCATAACATTTATGAGAAAATTAGAACTTTGAAGTCTGAATATTTGGTAAAATTATTATTTTAGGAGAAAAAATGGCCTTGTAATTATGTTAAAAGGGAATTTTTATATTTTTTTAGTTATACCAGAAAGACAGGAGGATTAGAAAGTAGGATAGAAATGAAATAAGATTGGCTATAAATTGATAATGTTTGAAGTTGGGTGATGAATATTTAGGAATCTTTAAACTATTTTGTGTACATTTACATTTTTAAAGTCACTAAAAATAAACTATCAGCTTTATCTTTAGTTCATGAAGGTCAAGGTCTTCCATTTGGATAGGTAAGCTGGTCCCCAAACTAAATGGAATCAATCCCAGCTCACTCCCACCTGCCTTGCTGCCAAGCCACATAAATCAACACATTTCGTTCTCCTTCTTCCTGTTGTTTTCTGATACTCACACAAGTAAGCAAGCGATGCCCAGGAAGCGGCCCTATGCAGAGGGGCCCTGGACTTGTTATCTCAGGAGCCCTGAGCTGTGGAGATTGGCAGTCCTTCCTGCATATCTTACATAAACCCTCTCCTATCTCTGACAACATCAGGAATTATAGTCAACATTCCTAATAGGTGACCCTAGGCCATCTGGTACACTGCATTTCTGGCAAGATTTTGGACAGCTGTCCTCGAGTCTCTGTGCAAAGTGAGAGTCACTTCGTATCAGTCATTAAAAAATCCTGAATGGAAGTCAGTAAACACCTCTGTGTTTTTCTACTTCGTGGACAGATGCTTGGCAACAGGAACCTTTTAGAGTATGTTATTCCTTAGAGGAAGATGACATGCTTGATTCAGATCGCACAGCCCCTGTCACAGGAAGCCCAGCTGGCGCCCATCAGGGCAACCGGCAAGTGCTGGTGACGTGGCTGTGGCAGAGACAGCACTTTCCCCATCCTGGAGCTCGGGGGAGACAATTTAGCCAAGTAACAAAGACATGTTCGCTCCGGGCAATGTGAGATCTCCCTTGCTTCTATTAATTCTTTACTTAAATGTAGTGTTAGAATACACAAGCCTTTCAAATCCAGTGGTTCAATTGCCTATGAAATAAAAGCAATAAGTGGAACCAAATGTATCGCAATCTGAGGTTAGAAGCATATGCTGTGTGTCGCAAATCTTCGATGATCTCCTAGAAGAAAGCTCAAGAGCTTGTGTGTGTGTGTATGTGTGCGTGTGCATGTGTGTGTACTTGTGTGTGCATGTGTGTATGTGTGCATATGTGTGTATTTGTGTGTGTTAATTTTGTTTTTATGCAATAGTCACAGTGTACAGAGCAAAGGACCCTGTACTTGGGGGCATGTTCTAAAATAGGCACAATGGCTCAAAGAGAGTAGTGATCACACTTCATAGTTTGACTCTATAATAGAAGATTAATTAACAATGTTACATCCTCATACAATATTATATAATTAATAGCATTGCCCTAACCGGTTTGGCTCAGTGGATAGAGTGTCGGCCTGCAGACTGAAGGGTCCCAGGTTCGATTCTTGTCAAGGGCATTTACCTTGGTTGTGGGCACATCCCCAGTGGGAGGTGTGCAAGAGGCAGCTGGTCGAGGTTTCTCTCTCATAGATGTTTCTAACTCTCTATCCCTCTCCCTTCCTCTCTGCAAAAAAATCAATAAAATATATATAAAAAATAATAGCATAGATGAAGCAAATAGAAAATGTACTAATTACCTGCCCAGGTATTTTTAATAATAAAAATGGTCCAAAATTAGGAAATACTTTAAGTAAACATTGTTTAACGAGTGTGCCCAGGGACTAGGGTGAGCTGGATTTTCCAGCTAACTGGTGGACAAACAGGTAACACCTTCACTTCCCCTTCAGAGTCAAGAACACTTTTCCATATTGGAAGACTACATTTTCTTACAGTATGTAGAAATCAAGTGGAGTATCTATAAGAGACTCATTTCTTTATGATTATGGACATTTGTGATTAAGGATATTATAGAGATTCAAGATTACCATTCCAGCATGGAATCTTACACAGGAGGGACAATATAAACTATTAGATGAGTGTAACTGACCCCATATCATTCCCTAATTTTGTTATTTTGTTATTTGTTTGTTTGTTTATTGTTGACTGTTGGGAGGGAGAAAGAAAGAGAGAGAGAGAGAGAGAGAGAGAGAGAGAGAGAGAGAGAGAGAGAGAGAGAAACACCGACATGGATCAGTTGACTGGCAATGGCCGTCCATCTTATGGGAGCCTCAAGGGCATTTCAGCATCGGTTTCAGGTGGAATGTACTGATAGCGTGATGTGGCTTGAGTGGTGCAGAAGAAAGAAGGGATGCTGGGAGTACATGTTTAGGAAAGCAGCCAAGCTCGCTGTATCCTGGGCCCCAGTGCCATCTGCAGGTGATCCGAAAAGGAGAGATGGGTATTGGTGCAAGGTCAGTCCTCACTGACGCCTCTGGCAGCGAGCTGCCATGGCAGGAACTCGGTTACAGACCACCAGAGCAGGCAGAGTCTTTTCACCCCAAGCTTCTAGTTCTCAGTGTCTTGCTCAGCTCCATCCGGGCCAGGTCTTTTTTATTTAAAAGGCAAATAGATAGCCTTGCTTTTAGTTCTTTCTTTCTGTCTTCTAAAAATAGCATTCCAGCCATGTTCTTCTGTCTGCAGCCACCACACGAGCAATTTGGGAAGACTTCTCTTGTGTTTTCTCAAACACTTCTTTGGGCAGTGATTTCATTTCTTTCCCCTTGAGACAGTAATGTTTCATACTAATATGACTCACACAGTCGTGTTTATAAATTAAAATAACCATATCTACTTCTGCAAAATAGTTTGTGCCTGCAGATAACACAGACCCACTTAAGACACTTTTTCTCCCTTGGAAAAGAGGGAACTGACAAACAAGAATAAAAAATTCAAGCAGGTATAAATTTTGTCTTCTACGTTTTATCATGAATGGTTAACCTTGGACATTGACTGCGATCAAATAACCTCCTAGTAGCCATCGTCCTTTCACTGATTCATAGGCACAGCAGTAAATGAGCAATTGTTTATTCATATACTAATATCTTAGTCCTTCTGCTGTGGGTCTATCTTACATAGACTACTGGCTTCCTGGATGGTCTCCCAGGGATACGGAGCCCATACAGACCAGGTGTCTGCTCAGTGCACTCTGACCATGACTGTTAGCTAAAGACAGGATCAACAATACAGATAACTTCTGGATCTTTGAGGCTATGAATTTCCTCAAATATTGTCCTAATCACCCACTTGAATATTGCTTTGGCTTTTTATCTTAAACCTGTTAAGTTATAACTCAGAGATAATTGAAAATTATACAAGAAAGCATGACACATGCCCTCTAGATAAATCTCTGTAAACTACTTTGAATATGAATTACTAAAAATTAGCTTATTTGATAAGCCTCTGTCTCTTTCTACTCATCAAGAGTCTCCTGAGCAACAACTAGCCTAGGAGAGAGTCCATTAGCATTATGATTTTCCCTCTGCTGGTAATGGCTAAATTTAGTTGTGCACTCATTTTGTTTGTCCAAGTATGAAATATCACAATAATTTCATTTTTTTAGTCATCTCCATAACAGCGATTGATTCAGAGGATTAAGATGAAAATCTTTTGAAAATAAGACACAACTTCCTCACATATGATTTTATAAGGACAGGGAGGGAGGGAAAATCAGTGTGTAAGAAATAAGGTTGTCTTTATCTAAATGATGACATAGCTAAAAGTGGCCTATAGTATCCCAGTTTCCTCAGGTCCTCCTTTCTGGTACCTTCCAGATATGTATTTTAGAAAGGGCCAGGTAATAATGCATTATAGTCACATTCCCTGGCTGTGGACACTAAAGTCTGGTGTCTGGTTGTAGAATAAAAGGCAGCAGCAAAGGAGGGTAGAAGGAAGTATTTTCTTAGGCAGCCGGAGTCTCTGAAATTATACTTCATATGAACCTGCCTCTGTCATAGAAACACCCACTCTATCTATGTAGAAGGCCAATTCCGAAAACAAAAATTCTATGAAAAACATCTTTAAAGCCCCAATTAGGGTTTTTATTCCTTGGCAGATTCTGGCTTTAGGTGTAGACTAACTACACCACAAATGCAGAAAGATCTTTAAAACACAGCAGACTTGTTTTCCTGCAAATGTTCCAAAAAGAAAATAACAGGGAGAGAAGGGCTGTTCCTTCAGAAAGCACGGGTCCTGCCAAATGGTTTCTAAGTGTGTTTCTCCAAAATTTCCATGGGCCACCAGTGGCTTTTGAATACTTCCGGAAATGGAAGGAGCAGAAATCAATGACCCTGTGAGAAAGCAAACATTGAAGGGAACTAGCTGGCTGGGAAAACAGGTGGTCACGCTGTTAAGTCACAATATAGACATGGTAACAGTCCTCTTCACAGGCTGGACGTACACAGAGTTACATCACTTTATGTTGCTGCAAAGAAAAAGCTGATGCTCTAAGGGGAAGTTTCCTCATACTTCTCCATTTGAGATGCAAGTGAAGAACAGTTTTGATATATATATATTTTTTTCAACCAGACCGACTCACTGGAACTCACACAGTTAGCAACTTGTTTCTTTAACTTTGGAATTCCAAAGACATTAATTTTACCACTTAATAGAACTATTTTTAGTCAACCAGAGGGAACCCAGGAGACCTCAAAACAGAAGAAAAAGGTTTGCTCTTGGGCAAGACTGACACTGGGTGGTCAATCTCCAGAATAAGCAGCTACTTTGATCGATTTAGGTAAACATTCATTCACGCCGGTTCTTTGGCCAACATACAGAGAGTTCATTGAATTGTTTGGTCATAAATCAAAGTGGCTGCACCGGGGTCTCCCGAAGGCCCAGACTGAGTCACAAAAAGGCAGGAACCCGAGGACCAAGCAGAGCAACCCCCTAAGAAGTCCCCTCGTCAGCTGTCCACAGTATTTTTCCTGGCAGAAGTGTCCACATGCAAGTCCAGTTTGTCCCATTGCTTTTAGACAGTTACATAAGCAAGGTCCAGCCAGTCATTTCCTAGCTTCGTGCCGAAGTCTGTTTTATCTTCTAACTCCATTTCTCGGCTGCCCAGGCTGCTAGGAAAATTCCAGCCACTGCCCAAATAACCGACAGGTTTTTTAAAAGTGAAATAGAGACATGTTTTATGGTAAAAATAATTCATGCTCATAGTTTTAAAAATTCAAGCCATTAAAGAGTGTATGAATGTGAAATCACTTCCACGTCACTCCAAATCCACGATCAGGTGTACTCGCAGTCTCCTTTGCTGGAGATAAATACAGAACATATTTTTTGTGTCTTCACAGAAGCAAACAAAATCAGCTGAAAACATGTTCTATGTTTAGGATCTCTGCTAGACACTGAAAAAAGTGAGACATGGATCCTTGCCTTTACTCACAGATTTACTGAGGGCGAGAGGCAACATAACATCGGTGTAACAGGTGGGAACAATGCACTGTGGGAACGCCGGCAGCCGTGGCTGTGGCCCAGTGTTGAAGCTCGGGTAACCACGCAGGAATGCTCTGTGGTAACTTGAGCGCCATTTTTAAGGCTGAGTGAGCAATCAGAAGAGTTTGGAGGTGGGGCCAGGAAAGGAATTCCAGCCGTAAGAGTCACATCACATAAGCAAAAGGAAATCACATGGAGAAGTGAACCTTCAGGATGTGTTGAGGAAATGGCTCATTGTCTGATGGGTAACACATAGGATATTGGTTTGGGGGGTATGGTAGAAATTGCAGTCCAGGGGCCAGATTGTGTAGTGTTTTAAATTCCATACTAAAGATCTTGTGCTAATGTCTATAGGCACTGGACTGTTGTTTTAAAAAAATTTAAGTAAGGAAGTAATATACTCACACCTGTGTGTTAGAAAGAATACCTGGCATGGAAGAGTCATAGAAGACTGCTGAGAGGATGGAGCAGAGAAACGAGAGACTGAAGGAAGGAAGACATATTAAGGAAGACATATTAACTGGGATAGTTGCAGTGATGGGAGCCTAAATTCGCTACGGTGAGACAGTTTGGAAAAAGACTCAGCGAGACTTGGCAAGCAACTCTATGTGGGGAAATGGAGCAGATGTAAAAGTCAAAAGCAATTCTGATATATCTCTTGAGTGGCTGGGTGTATGGTTATGTCATTGTCCAAAAATAGGGACTAGAGGAATGAGAGGGCATTTGGGGCCAGATGGAGAGGAAGCAGGGCATGTGTGTGGAGATGAATTGAGAGGCAGCATCCTATGAGGACAACATAGTCAACATCTATTGAATTTGTAATGTATCCCTGATACTGTTTTAAGTGCTTTGTAAGAATTAATTCATTTAGTCCTCCTAAAGAGTAGGTGTTATCATATTACGATGTCCATTTTGCAGATGAAGTAATTTGTGTAAGTTTAGAATCAGATGACTCTGCGTTCAAATCCCAGATCTACTGCTTTTTAACTGTTTGATCTTGGATAAATGACTTACCCAATTTAATCTCAGATATAAAAACTAGGAAATGATACCTACCATCTGGGATTATTATGAAGACTAGTGGCCCAGTGCATGGATTCATGCACATTGAAAGAAACTTAATTAGAAGAAAGATTCATATGGTAATTACATTACTGCAAAAAATTACATGTCAAAATAGTATGCCAACAACGATGCTTTCTTTCAGCTTCAGAGGTGCATTGTGCCAATAGTTGGTCTTCAGATACATTCTGGCATCGTGTGCAATTGGCGCCAGTGAGAGCCTTATTTGTATTGCACATGTGTGAGTCAAGGTTTTTATTTTTATTTTATTTTTTTAATATATTTTATTAATTATTAATTTTTTACAGAGAGGAAGAGAGAGCGATAGAGAGTCAGAAACATCAACCAGCTGCCTCCTGCACACCCCGTATTGGGGATGTGCCCAAAACCAAGGTACATGCCCTTTACCGGAATCGAACCTGGGACCTTTCAGTCCGCAGGCCGACGCTCTATCCACTGAGCCAAACTGGCTAGGGCGTGAGTCAAGGTTTTTAAATTGCCAGTGTGTGTCATATGTACTGGCCATTCAGTCAGTTGGATGGAGGGACGGTCAGTCACTTAGCCTTTTATATATATAGAAGATTAGAGGTAATGCATATGAAGCAACTAACATAGTGTCTGGAAGCTCATGTACCTGAATAAATGCTAGATGTTATTATCAACTATGAGATATCCTGGTACTAGGTTCAGTAAAAAGCTGGGAATTTATATGTAGCTTGTGGAGCTGAAAGTAAAGATTTTAAACATCTGTATGTTGGTGTTTGTTAGATCCTGGTGTATAAATGCTATTCCCTGTCTGGTTTGGAGAAGGGTGATAGTGTACCAAGAGATGAGAATCATGGGGATTTCTGGGAAATACCAATGATATAGAAACAAAAAGAATAGAGATTCTTCCCCAAAGAAATGTAGATGAAGCATTATGAGAGGCAATGGAGGTGGAGGGTGGAAATAGGAGATTGGTTATAGACAAAAAGATTGGTTAAATAAGTAAAGGCAGAGAAGGAGAGCTAGGTTTCCTGCTGTAGAAAAGAGTTACAAATATTTCAAGGGAGAGAAGGAGAATAGGCCCTCTGATGAACCCTGTGAAACGCTGTCTGAGATGACTGCATGACAGTGACAACCCTCATACATAGATCTTGAATTCTAAATGCCAGTTTCCACTAAAGGGAACTAGGGTGCCTTCAAGAAATGGATTATTCCAGGGCTAGGGCAGGGAAAGATGAACCTGGAACCCTTTTTTGTGCTAAAAATTTTTAAAAAATGTTCAAAGAATGGCAGGGACATGTTGAAAGGACATAGAAGCAAGATTGAAAGAGCTCAGTGAATGACAAGTGCTGAAGAGGATGCGGAGAAAAAGGAACCCTTCTGCACTGTTGGTGGGAATGCAGACTGGTGCAACCACTGTGAAGAACAGTATGGAGTTTCCTCAAAAAGTTAAAAATGGAACTCCCATTGGACCCTGTGATCCCACTTCTAGGAATATATCCCAAGAAACCAGAAACACCAATCAGAAAGAACATATGCACCCCTATGTTCATAGCAGCACAATTTACCATAGCTCAGATTTGGAAACAGCCTAAGTGCCCATCAGCAGATGAATGGATTAGAAAAGTGTGGTACATCTACACAATGGAATACTGGAATACTATACTGCTGTAAAAAAGAAGGAATTCTTACCATTTGCAACAGCATGAATGGAACTGGAGAGCATTATGCTCAGTGAAATAAGCCAATCAATGAAAGAAAAATATCACATGACATTACTCATTTATGGATAATAAAGGCCATTATAAACTCATGACCAAAAATAGATACAGAAGCAGAGCAGCATCAAACAGACAAACTACAGCAGGAAGGCTGGGGAGGTTGGCACGGTGGCGGGGGGGTGGTAAGAGATCAATCAAAGGACTTTTATGCATGCATACAAGCATGACTAATGGACACAAAACACTGGGGGGTAGGGGAGGCCAAGGGAAGGTCAAGGGAGACAAAAAAAAGGAGACATATGTACTACTCTTTGTAATATTTTGAGCAATAAATAAATAGATAGATAGATAGATAGATAAATAGATAAATAAATAAAATTTTAAAAAATGTTCAAAGAATGACAGGGTCACATTAAAAGGACATAGCAGCGAGATTGATAGAGCTCCCACCAGCCAAATCTAAGACAACTTAAACATGAAAATGAACATTATAAATAGATTATAACCTGTTGCATAAAATAGGAAACCATGAGATCCTATGGATGTAAAGGAATAAATGGCCCAGCCAGCATTGATCTATGAACCAGGAAGTCATGGTTTGACTTCCGGTCAAGGGCAGATGCCAGGGTTTCGGACTCGATCCCCAGTAGGGGGCATGCAAGAGGCAGCCAATCAATGATTCTCTCTCATCATTAATGTTTCTATCTCTCTCTCCCTTTCCCTTTCTCTCTGAAATCAATAAAATGTGTTTTTTTTTTAAGTTTAAAAAAAATAAATGAATGAATAAGTTGAAAGTTTGACATGGAATGGGAGTTTACATAATGTCAAAGCATTTTCTGACGCAATACTAATAACAAAAGGGAAAAGTGATTTCACAAGGGAGGGGCCTGGCAGACAGGACTTTAATCAAGTGACCCCCGGGAACCTTGCTGGACCTGAGACAGCCACACCGTGGCCATTCTGTGTTCTTCTTGCTCAGGGATGTCTAACCTGAAGCTAATTGAGGAGAAACAAAACCAACCATTTTTAAATTGCCAGTGCGTGTCATTAGTTGAGATGTTCCATCGAGGGACAAATACAAAATAACTGGTCTGTGCTCTTCAGAAGCTTCACGGCTGTGCGACAGTTGCAAGAGGACTGAGACTTGGTCCCAGGTTGAAGGAGATTGGAGAGAGGAGAAAACTGAAGGCAACGGGTGTTTCCCAACTGGATCCTTTTGCAGAACGGACATTGTTGGGGCAATTGGCCAAATGTGACTCGTGTCTGAGGCTTAGATGATAGTCATTTAAACAAGTGAACTTTCTGAGTTCCTCTGACAGTGATGGCTGTACTGAGGTTGTGTAGAATGTCCTGGTTTGTAGGAATGACACACCCAAGTACTTGGGGATGATGAACATCATGTCAATGACATACCCTCAAGTGGGTTCAGGAAAAAAAGCTATCGTATTGTGCTTGCACGTTATGAAATTATGTCAAAAAGGAAAAGATCTGACCCTTCAAAGTTAATAGTCAGAACGTTACACTAAGAGTGTTTGGTTGCTTTGTTTGTTTTTGGGGGGTGCGCACAAGTGTGTGCTGGCTGTTGTGCTTTTGTCACTAATAGTGAACAATTACCCATGGTCAGGCATTCATGCTCCAGCTGGACCCTAGCCTGCTGCTTCTTGGTTTCCTGCTTTTGACCTTTGTGGCTTTTTGTAAATCAGAACTAGTGTGCATAATTCTCCATAGTGAACATGGCTACTATTTCTTTAAGACCCTTAAAATCTTTGAATTACAACTAACTTTTCATGGCTCCTGGTGATTCAACATTCAGGGACACAGGGTAGTCTAAATTTTTTAAAAAAGATTATAAAATATCTGAGTGCTTAAATGAAGGCAAACTACAGGCAAGTTTTTTTCTAAACTATTCAGTATAATTGCTTCTATAACACATTACTTTTAAGAAAACGTAGCACAGTTGCATGAAATGGTTTTCCTCTGAACCATTTATCAAGCTAACATGAACTATAAATAATGCCCTTCCCTACATTCTAACCATTAGTTATCTTGCCCTTTCAACTTTCTTGAAATTATCCCCAGCTATTAATCTGTACTTACAAGTAACAAACCAGACTGTATGGATCCATTCCTGCACACCTGCCATTGGTGGGAGCGGAGGAGGCAGCTGCAGGGGAGAGAAGTGGGGAGGGAGGAAAAGTAGATCATCTTGAAAGTAATATCAGGTGGCACTGGAAATACTGGGGAGAATGCTTAGTCAAATATATGATGTCTAACCACTGTGCTATACACCCGAAACCAATACAAAAAATACTGAATATAAGCTGTAATTGAAAAATAATTATCTTTGATTAAAAAAAGAAATTTCATTCTGATCTCCCTCCCTTCCTCATTACTCTATCTATCACTCAGTTGAGTGTCAACTATGTGTCAGGCAGGGTAACGGGCACTGGAGCCAACGATAAATGAGACATGTTCTGGGCCCTTTAAGGAGCGCTGGGTTTGGAGGCAAGAGCCTGCTGCCCTGGGAATTTAAGTCTGTTCTAAGAGTTTCTACAAAAGAATTCAAATGTCATGGGCTGTGGAAGGAGAGACATTGCTGCCTGACAGGGATAGGGAAAGTCTTCACAGAAAAGGCGACTTAAAGCCCAGGAAAGTAGGAGGGAGGGGCTACCAGCAGAAAGAAAGGTTGGAACAGCGTCTGAAGGTCTGCAAGTGTGGCTCCGTCAGAGCTCACGGCGGGGCTAGTGCACAATGAAGCTCTGTGTGTGTGTGTGTGTGTGTGTGTGTGTGTGTGTGTGTGTGTCTGAGAGGAGGGAGGGCAGGAGGGCAGACCAGAAAGGCCCCCGTGAGTACACCATTTTTTTAAAAAAGAGAGAAAATAGTCAAAAAGCAAATAGCAACAGCAAACACCCCTGTGTGCTCAGCTGAAGAGTTTGGACTTCATTCTGTGGGGGGTCTGGGAGGGTGTGCTGGAGAGTGACACTCAGCTCTCTCCCCACAGGGGCTCTGTGATCCCAGCCAGTGGGGAGGAGTGCCTGCCCTGTGCATCTTGAGAAGGGATGGCCTCTCTCTGCACTGAGCCCTCTGCTTAGCGTTACCTCCCCCACTCCGGCCTCTCCTCACAAAAATAGCGAGCCCCGCATTTTCTGTTCCTTACCTGGATTTGTTTTTCTTCATGGCTCTACTCAAACATTCTGACTCCTGCTGGTACATGTGCTCTAAGGCAAGCATGTCAAACTCATGGCCACAGGCTGCATGTGGCCCATAAGGCATATTTTTGCAGCCCAGACAATATAACGGTATGTAAGAAATGTTTTACTAAAAATTTTGCAACTTAATTTTTACAATATCCT
>PVJC01018873.1:0-30831 GCA_004026665.1 Murina feae | reverse complement strand
CAGAGGTTGGGGTGGGAAATGGGAGGAGGGGAGCTATGGGGGAAAAAAGAGGAACAACTGTAATAATCTGAACAATAAAGATAAAAAAAAAAAAACCAAAAGGATAATACAGTACTTATTATGTGACAAAGGAAGAATACAAACTCAGTTGTAACTATACACTTTTTCTGGACTTAAAACTCAAAACGTCTATATAGTGAGGTTCATTTTTGTTTTTTCTTTTTCTTTTTTCTTTTTAGTAAGGTTCTTATATGAGGTGATACTGGATCTGGATGACATGAATTTGTCTATAACTATTTTTACTAAAAACCAGAAATACTTTAAATCAGCAGTTCTCAAGTCTGTGATGAGTCTTACTGGACTTTTTAAATATGTGCAAAAAGTCCACGAAACATTCTCATGACCACACAGGGAAACACGAGTACAGGCCATGTGCTGGACAGCTCCCAGGCTGCTGCAAGGTGAGGGAAGAATGAACGTGTGGCCTGAGACGCACAGGCAGAGCCCATGATGCCCCTGGGCTGGGCTTGCTGCACCAACAGTGGGTGAGAAGCAGTAGGAGGCTGCAGAGGCCAGGGAAGGCCAGTCGCTCCAACACCTCTTTTAAGCGCCAGCCTCCATTTATTCAGTCACTAAACTGGTATTTACTGAGCACTATTAAAAGGCAATTAATTACTAAAACTGCTGAGGTCAGCAGAGGGTGTGTGTGCTACAAACGAGGAGGCCTGAGGAGCAGAGGGACTCTGACAGGCAGCGACTGCCATGTGGTCCTAGATTCACAAGGCACTAGACCTCTGTAGCTGTAAGTTCTTCTTTCTACACATGCAGCATGGGTCCTGACCTGGCCTGAGAGGTAGGGGAAGACTTTGCTGTGGAAGTGATATTATATGCAGGTGAGCAGGAATTAAATGAGATGAGATAAGGAACAATACACTTAGCATGTGCAAAGGACCTGAGGTGACGGGAAACTAGTATCTAAGGCTGGTGAGGCTACATCAGGACAACCTGAGGGAAAATGGTACAAAATGAGCTTGAAAAAGTAGTCTAGAACATGCAAAATCAAAATAAAGACCTGGATCATTATTTCAGGAACAATGGAAGCCCTTAAAAGTGTGACATAATCAGATTTGTAATTTAAAAACAGATTATTCTGGCTATGGTGTTAAAAGAGAGAGAGAAAGAAAATGTAAAATAAATTGGCTTTTGTTTTTTTAAATATGTTAAAAAAATTTAATATATTTTTTATTTCAGAGAGGAAGGGAGAGGGGGAAAGAATCATTGATCAGCTGCCTCCTGCATGCCCCTCCTGACCCCCCCCCTCCCCCACACAGGGATCAAGCCCACAACCCAGCCATGTATCCTGACTGAGAATTGAACCATGATCTCCTGGTTCATGGGTTCACAATCCACTACTAAGCCACAACAGCTTGGTGTAAATTTGTGTGTTTTTAAAAAAATTCCAAGTAAATTTGTTTCTAAAATTCAAAGGGTCATTTAATGGTCCACTCAAAAGACAACAGAGGCTTGGACTGGAGACTTCTGGAAGGTGCAGGCAGCTGCCTGTGCTACGCCAGCCATACCCACTTCTCTCTGTCCTTCCTCTCCATAGCGAAGAGCAACCCATCTAGTGTACATGCACGAGGGGGCAGATTTGCACACAGGAATGAAGGAGCCCTCGACTCATGGCTTCTGTGTTCTTAACATGCCATGAAGCAAGACCAGCAGAGACCAAGGGTTGGGCCGGAGTACAGAGCAGTGGAGTCTCACAAGGTTACCACATGGCCACAGAGCTGTGCAAGGAAGGGAGATGATGGGCCTCCTCCGGCTTCTCGATAGCAATAAATAAAATCATAATGAAAGATTACTGAGTGCCGACTCCTTGACGTACTCATCCTTTGAATGACTGTCTCACAAATTCTGTACAATTACTTGGCTGTGCTATGAATTTCTTTAAAAACAAAAAATCATATTATTTTAGGCAAAAGACTTTTCTCTAACAAAAGACTAACAAAAGACTTTTCTAGGAATTTGATTAGAAACGTAGGTAAAGGTTACTCACACAAACACAATGTCCCCTCTCTTAGAATAAGCAGGAATAGCACTGGCTATGGTGGCAAATCCATACGAGTAAATAATGGCTTCTTCTGTCTTCATAAATTTTGCAAGGCGGTCTTCCAAATCCAAGTGCACATCTATTTCAATAATAAAAAATTAAATGGTTAAACTGCCATATAACTCTTTTCACTAACTAAAGGATAAAAATAAACAGTTTAGTTATTAATATTGTCACCTTATGGCCAAAATGTAATTGTTTTCAAGTTATAAATTACATAAGCTCTATTAAGATAATTCTGGGCCAATAATACTTCTAAAAACTGTGAACTGAATCAGCTACTCATCTGTCCATACAATGTGGCTCCAATGGGGTTCTGCTTTGATACCACTCTAGCCTAAGAATTCAAGGCCCAGTCACTTTACCAGCTTTGAAGTCCTTCAATCAATGCACGATATTCATTACTAATGCATTCATTACTAATGCCTTCCTGTCTTTCAGCAGAAGCATCAAACCAAGCACCAAGGCAATTATCAACCAGAAAAAGGCGGGGGAGGGGGTGGCAGGAGGAGGGGTTCGTTTACTAAAAAGAACCCCACGCACTCTGCACCAAGACAGTGGCTGAACCGTGGTCACACCTGCACAGTGGGTGCCAGCACTGAACTGCAGCACCTGCCATCACTCCGCAGGCCTGAACTTCTGCCTAAATTCCTTCTTAAGTGTACTGAGGAACTAAAATTTAAATTTATAGAGAATGCTTAGGAAAGATGCTGATATGCTAATAGGAACAAACGTTGACTATTAAACTTTTTTTTCTTCTTACATCATGGTTCCCTTTAGTCTTTCACCTTCCCCGGCTGAGCCATGAGGCTGCATGTCCCGGATGGAGGAACCAGTGATGTCTAGAATAAACACTGCACTGACTGGCTTTGAACCTAAAACCGTCCAGGAGAGAAAAGAATGGTTACAACTCCCTTTAGCTCTTTTACTACAGCAGCACCCGAGCCTGGAGAACTGACTGGAGCTTCAACGCATGCTCTATGCAAGAAGAACCAGCAGCTGATAAGAAAGGTGTGGGGGCGGGGGAGGGGGGGCTCTTGGGAAAAAGGAGGACGGTCAGAGGTGGGGAAGACAGGCTTTCAGACCATGGAAGAGGGGACCACAGCACGACCAGTGAGGGAACTTGGAAGTCTAGGCAGCAGCAGGGGACCTCAATGGTCCCCAGAGAGGGACGGTGCAGAAGGCTGATGGGCTGACACAGCACTCTGGCCCAGATGCGGAGGCCCTGTTGGAGGGAGCATCACACCAGGAGACTGGCGAACCCCACCACTCTCAGCATCAACCTTCCTCCAGGAGGCACTGGCACCTGCCTGAGACCAGGGTGAGGTGTAGCTCCTCACTGCTGAGTGACAGGTATGTCCCTCCCCCTCAGGGGCCTTCTTGGTGAGAAGGGGGGAGAGACAAGACCTGAAGAAGAGCTGATGTAACCAGCTGGGTACAAAGCTGGACTGTGAGTGGGCTATATTCCCACGTAAGGGACATGGTGAACTGTCAAGGGCCAGGTTCTCACACCCTCCAGGAGGGACAAGTGAGGAAGATCAGCTCAGCTACAGGAAATGAGAAACAACTTTCTTAGCATCTATCTATAATAATAAAAGCATAATATGCTAATTAGACTGGACAACCTTCCGGATGAAGCCAGGGTTGTGAGGGCTGAGGCAGCGGGCAGAGGCAGAGGCGGAAGCAGAGGCCGGCAGCTGCCAGGGCAGCGGGGCTGAGCCCCTTGCACAAACTTCATGCAACAGGCCTCTAATACTTGACTAAGTGTACAAAATCTGTGAACCCACTCTCTGACTTACGAGGTAAGCTAATCTATTGTGAAGCTATCTAACTAGTTGAAGGCAAAATTAAGAATGTTAAAAGTTGTAACTACATTTAAAAAGCAGTCAGGCCCTGGCCAGCGGCTCCGTGGTTAGAGTGCTGGTCTGTGGACCAAAGGATCCTGTCAAGGCCATGTACCTCGGTTGCAAGTTCCCAGCCCCAGTAGGGGCACGGGCAGGAGATAACCAATCGATTTCTCTCTGTCTCTGTCTCTCTTTCTCCTCTCTCCCTTCCGCTCTCTCTAGAAATCAATGGAAAAATATCCTGGTGTGAGGATGAAAAAAAAAAGTAGTCAGATGAGGGAGGTCCAACAATCTTCTCAATTAATTCATTTATTAATCAAATATTTAGTGACTACCACATAAAGACAGATACTCTGATAAGCACTGGACCGGGTTTCTGCCACAGCTAGTGACACAGCAAAGAGGGTCACCCAGCTGCTGTCGCTGGAGAACTCCAGGCCGGGGCACAGGTACAAGGTTAACCTCTCCTTCGACCGATGGGTCTGAAACACTTGGGCCCCTTCCACACTCAGAGCCACAACACACCCAGAGCGATTTCTGACTAAAGACAGGGAACATCAACAGTGAACCAAAGGCAGGTGCAAACCAGGAAGACACAGATGGTCTAAACTAAATCCTGATTGGATGGCAAGAGAGAGATGGCAAGGAATTAGAAAATTCAAAAGCAATATCCAGAAACGGAAACTCTCCTTATGTACAGGTTTCTTATAGGGTGTTATATGCACTACTTTCTCTGACTCACTACTAGGAATCATTATCGTATTCCAATCAAGTAATAATAAAAAATTAAGGAGATTCTTCCCATTTATCAGTTAAGATATATATATATATACTACCATAGTCTGTTATAGAAACACACACACATAAAACTATTTGATTTTCATTACTAATTGGTTACTGTCATCTTATAGAACTGACGCTTTCATTATATCAACATTAAACACATTTGGGATTTTTGCAGTAACAAAGAAGACTGTATCCCATCTGATCAAAATAGTACCAAAGGGGTACCTGGCTCTTCGAGCATCAGACCTGCACTGTCACTACCACCAAGCACGAGGATCTGACCCAGCCCTTGGCTGCTCGCCTTTCCATGACAGATGGTACCCACAGAAGGACTCAAGCAAAATCTGGCAAGAACAAGGAAGCAGCAAAGCACTAGAGAACCAGTGACGCCAGCAGCGAGCTCGGGCGTGTCGTCCTTGTACTCCTCCACAGTGCCCTTTGGGTGCCTCCCTCCAGGCAGGTTCCCACCACCTGCCACTTCTCCCTTCCCATCAGGCATGAAAGCAGGTTCCCTGGGGAAGGCCTCCTTCAAATTACAGTGCCGCCCCTAAACTGGACTAGCTACCCCAAATCTTCACAATTTAGCTAGCAGGTAGACAACCAAGCTACAGTGCACTGCTTTCACTCAATCTCTATTTCATAAAGAAAAAACACGGTATGGACGCTAGATACTTCTTGCCATCTACAAAAGTGACTTTAAGTCGCTCTATAGACTTAGCTCTAAAGAACCCTTTCCTTGGTTAGCAATGAGACAGTAAAGCAGACTTGGCTTTGTTTCAGAGTTTCTACCTAGTTGCTGAAAATTGTATGCCCAGAATACTCTCATTATTATATACTAGGGGCCTGGTGCACAAAAATTTGTGCACTGGGGGGGGGGGTACCTCAGCCCGGCCTGTGCCCTTTCGCAGTCTGGGATCCCTCTGGGGATGTCCACCTGCTGGTGTGCCTGGTCAGCCTGGGTGAGGGGCCAATGTCTATTTGCAGGCTGGCCAAGCTCCCCAGTGGAACCCTCACCCCAGGGGGTGTGGCAAGCCTGGGTGAGGGGCTGAGGGCAGTTTTCAGCCTGGCCACAGCTCCCACTGACCCTCCGGGCCATCCGCCTGGGAAGCAATTAGGTGGCCGTGGCACAGGCAGGGAGGTTTCAGGCCTCCCTGCCTGTGCCCCTGGCCACCCGATGGCCTCCTGGGAGGGAGCCTCCAGGGCCTGGCTGGCTGGTCCCGCCCTGGGAGGCTTCCGCCCAGGAGGCCATCGGGTGGCCGCCCTCTGGGCCCCAGCCGGCTGGTCCCGCCCCCTGAGGCTTCCGCCTGGGAAGTCATTGGCCGGCTCAGGGCACGGGATGCCTTCCCAGGATGGAGGCTTCCAAGATGGCGAAGGCCACAGCCCCAGAGAAGCTGCACACCGGGGCTGTGGCCTCCACCATCTTGGCTAGGCTAATTTGCATACAGTCACTCTGATTGGCTCGTGGGCGTGGCTTAGGCCATCCCAAAGAAATGGTTAATTTTAATATTACGCTTTTATTAGTTAAGATATTCATAATCGTTTTTATGTCCTTGCCATCAAGTGTAAGGAGAATCTCTATCCAATAAATCCATGTTACTGGTTCTTACCCAGGCCTAAAAGTTTAAAAAAGACTGGCCTGCTCTCTCCTATCTAAAGACAGTGATGTCAGCCCTGCGAAGCGAGTTCTGTCACAGTCAACATGAATAAGCTACACAATTTCTCCTGATGTGACAGTTGCTTTGCACAATGACGGAACTCTTGGGGCAGCAGCAAACAGGAAAACTGTCAGGGCCTGTTCTCCAACTTTGATGTTTGTGTAGTATGTGTGATTCACTTCACCAGCTGGGGCCACATGTCTGCATGGAGTGTAAGCACTACATTCTCTGATTCACCACCAGGAAGCGACACCATAGGTAAGAGGTGCAGAGGAGGCGGCCAGAAAGCCTGCCTCTCCCAGCATGGGGTGCCCTTGGCAGAAAGGAAGCGCCAGGAGGCAGAGGCAGTACAGGAGGCCTGGCATGGGCCTGGCTGTGTCGATTATTGGGGGTGGGGGTCAGCTCTGGGCCTCTCAGGTCCTTCTTCTGTCAAATGGGTAATAGTTGTACTTGCCTCAAAGGATGGTTCTGAGAACCTCTGGAGTTCATGCTTACAAAACTTAGAACAAAGCCTGGCATGGAAAAGACAATAAATGGGCCGTGTTTGTTCAATTAAACCAGTATTTCTAGAATTAAAAAAAATGGTTTCCTTTTAAAAGGTAAAAACAGTTACACTGTCTTCTAATTAATTTATTCAAATCCCAGGTATTTAAGGACTATCTCATATTAAAGTCACTTGTTCAGTTTTCCATTTATGTAATATCTCCTCTGAATCTGGTAAGAGCATATATCAACATCAAAATAGTTTAAAAAACAACCAACCATGTTTTCTCTTCAGGCCTCCATATGCTTGCTTTCCACACTGTTGGTTTTTTAAAATACCTCGAGACTTGGACAGTGTTTCTTAAAAGTAAAAATAATACCACTTATGCACTCACTGGAACATAAATATGGTGCTGAATGTTTCTCAAAATGTTTTCACAGAATCTTATGGGATTCTTACTAAAATGTCCTGAGTGGTGCAAACAAGGGCTTTTCGCGCCTACACTGTGAAGTACTCTCCATGACAGAGGAAGAAGTGGCTGATCTAGGAATTCTATGACCCAATGCTCTTCCTACCAGAACATGCAGTCATAGTTCAGCTGACTGCTATAAAACAGAGAAAGAAAATACATTTAAAAATAAACAAATGAGCAACTGTTTCCTGTTGGCTTCAGAACACAGTTAAACGCCACTCTCTCTCACCATGAAACCTGCCACCAACTGCCTTTCATCTAGTTTAACACGTTAAGAAGCGCCCAGCCTGTTTTGTCTTCTGCACAGAAATTACAGTGTCAGTCACCAGTGACTGACTGGGAGCTTAATGTGTTCAGACCAAAGAGCCAAGCAGGCATTATATAGGCAAAGCAGATCCTGGGCACCAGCAATGAACCACAGGTAAATGAGATATGCATGTATTCTAATCAAAATAAAGAAAGTTCTCAACAAGAGAAACTATCAAAGTGCTCTGGGACTCCATTGGTCTTAGAAGGAAAGAAGGCCCTAGCTGGTTTGGCTCAGTGGATAGAGTGTTAGCCTGTGGGCTGAAGGGTCCCAGGTTTGACTCCGGTCCAAGGCACATGCCTGGGTTGTGGGCTTGATCCTCAGTAGGGGGTGTGCAGGAGGCAGCCAATCAATAATTCTCTCTCATCATTGATGTTCTCTCTCTCTCTCTCTCTCTCTCTCTCTCTCTCTCTCTCCCTTCCTCTCTGAAATTAATCAAGATATATTTTTTAAACAGGGAGTTGGGGAGAGAAGGCTCCACAACCTGATAAAATCACTTGCTCAGTCCTACAATACACAAAACAATACAATGAGAAGGTGGGAAAACTCACCACACAGTCCTTACGAGACTATCATAAGAACCTGGGTAGTTCTACCTGCCAGGCCTTAGGACACAGGAGAACACTTAGCCTGAGGAATCAGATGAATCCTGACTCAGCTGCTGTTTTTTATTTT
The DNA here is from genome assembly GCA_004026665.1 of Murina feae. NCBI lineage: Eukaryota > Metazoa > Chordata > Mammalia > Chiroptera > Vespertilionidae > Murina > Murina feae. The sequence continues at coordinate 22,495 of PVJC01018873.1, read as the reverse complement.
TCTTTTGCTGTATTGATCACCTAATATCTAATATGTTACTGTGAAATAAAGAGAATGTTTTAATAAGGAAATGTACTTTTACAAGTGATTTACATTTATTATCTGAAAAGTTGACAAGAAGAGGGAGTATTTTCATCTTTGAAAACAGATGCCTGAATTTGAGACTTTCAGGAAGAAGAAAAAAAAAGACAAAATCTTTTGGGGATCCAGAGAAAGAGACCCTTAGTCTCACAAAAACACACACAACTCCAAAGAAGAGGAAAGGTCCCCAAGTTTGTATTAGCATTCGGTTCAAAGGGCGATTATACAATATCCTAAATATTTAGGGTAAGTTCATCATACAGGGTATTTGATGAGTTTAAAATTTAGCCTCACTGACCTCACGTAGCTTCTCCAATCTTCTCGAATACCAAAATTTCAAGGCAATTTAATATAACTGCAAGAATTTAAGTGATCATGCCCAGAATAGGCAAAGCATAGAAACTATCTTGTTAGAGGACCAACAAGAGAAAAATATAGACAATAAGCATCTAAAAAAAGGAGAAGGATGACAAGTCCACATGCCAGCTGTTAAGGAATGAGAAGTTTATCGAAGGACAATGTACTCGAAAACCATTACACACAACTCCAAGCTACATCTTGTCACAAAAACACTGCAAATTAACTTCAACCTTTGCTACATGATACCGTCTGCTGGAGGCTTCCACTACAGTTAAGGAAAGATGACTCCGTGACCAACAGTCCTTTCCAGAGGAGCTTATGCACAACAATGTGCTCACTGTCCTGCTTCTGGTGGCACATTCAGACGCCTGAAAAGTCAAATCCAACTTAAAACAGTCACTCCCACCGCAAGGTGAAGGTCATGTGTAGCATACGTCCATGTTTGTAAGAGTAGGGAAAACAGATATGTATGGCAGGGGTTTGCATATGGAAGAACTGACAAACTCTTGATAGTAGCTGGCTTTTTAGTGGTGGGATGGCAGTGGGAAAGGGAAGCCTTTTCTAGCTCTATAGAGGCCCGGGGCACAAAATTCGTGCATGGGGGGGGGGGGGGGCGTCCCTCAGCTCGACCTGCACCCTCTCCAATCCGGGAGCCCACGGGGGATGTCCTACTGACAGCTTGAGCCCGCTCCCCAGGGTTCTCCGCTCTCTGCGGGGCCTGCCTGCTCCACACCATGGCAATGGGCAAGAAGGCCTGCTGGGTGCTGCCTGCAGATCCGCGCTTGCCTGCTCCTGGGCTGCCCTTGGCTGTTCCTGGATTGCGGTCAAGCAGGCCCTGCTGGCTACAGACACTCCAGAGGCGGCAGAGCAGCGAGGCTTGATCCATTACTGGAGTGGGCGGATCCTGCCTCTCCTTGGTCCTCGTGACCCCTGGCTGGGCCAACAGGCCCAAATACTCCAGCGGTGGGGCTGAGGGGACTGGGTGCCACCATCTTGTGGCTATGGGGGCTTCCATCTTTGTGACAGAGTGACAGTTAATTTGCATATTACTTTTATTAGATAGGATAAACTTATTGAAGTTTATATCCTGGACTGAATTATTCAATCAAGGAAATTAAAAAACCATTCCTCTAAAGCCCCAATAAAGCCCATGCTTGAAAACACCCAGCATCCCATTATGACAGTAAATTTCAGGTGAGCCCAATGGCAAGATGACTAGGCTATTCTAACAATATATTTCTGCAGCTTTGGGGAAACTGGTTTGAAGATTTGAAATATTTGTTTTTCATGACTTGATTTAGCAATAAATATCTCATCTATCATCTTAGATGAACTCCCAACAGGGGTCAACGCCACCCATGCAAATAAAATTCCAGAGAAAGAGAGGCTTTTAGGAAAGCAACTTCTCAGTAGGCAGGTCACAGAAAGAAAGCCTTGTTAATCAGATTACAACTAACCCCATAAAAATGCCTTTTCTTGTTTTTAATAATCAAGGAAAACATTCCCAACAAATCAGAACCAAGCAAACAACCCATGTATGGAGGAGGTTAGAGCAAAGAGAGAGACGGCTCAGAGCCCATTTAAGCCTTTGATCCTGCCATTAAGACTGGGAGTTAGCAATGGTCAAGATGGCAGAGAAGGCAATCCTTCCACAACCACATCAAAATTACCACTCAGCTGCAGAACAATCCCCACTGAGAACCTCCGGAAGATGAGCTGAATAGAACCTATAACTAGGATGTACAGAGAAGCTATGGTGAGGCGGGTAGGAGGGCTGAGATGCAGAAGGGGCTAGGCTCATACTCAGGTGTGGAGGTTAAAAATGAGAAGTGATATCTAGGCTGTGGAGGTTCTCCTGAAGAGTGAAAGGTCCCAGATCCACACCAGGCTACCTAGCTGAGGGTTCCAGTGCCAGTAAGATAAATCCCTCATCACTTCTGGCTGTGAGAACCAGCAAAGACTGTGACGGAGACGCAGGGACGCGGAATCCCAGCCACCCTCATAAAGAGCCCACCATGGACTTGACACACACTCGGAGCTGCAGCTCAAAAAGCACCTTGGTGGTTTGCTTTCTTCCAAACACAAGTGTTGGCAGAGGCCACTGGTCCTTACTGGGTGTCCCCCAACTCTCCACACACCAAACTGGCAGCGGGCACCTCATCTGAGTCTCCATCAGTCTGGCGAACACTATATTGCCTATTTTCCTGCCCCATCAAATTTGCTGTCCACCAAAGCCACTTGTGGAAGCTTTTCCATACAAACAGCCAGTCTTGGCTCGTGCTGTGGACTTTCACAAAATCTCTCAAAAGGTTCACCAACCAAACAAGCAGCATCTGGCATGACCATGCCTCTTCCCAAGCAGCTCTAAGCCTGGCACTAGCTGCAGCCTGCCTCATTTTGAAGCTTCATCAATTCCAGGTGCCTCCAAGCCTCGCACAAGCAGCAACCATCTGTACCTCACTCTGTAGCTCCTATCATGTGGCCCTGGAGAAGGCAAAGGCAGTGGCTGACCTTGGCCTGCACCAGAGTGCCTCCCAAGAGGTTCCAGAATCAATACACCTGGTGGCCAGCTACAGCCCACACCAGAGCACCACCCAACCACCTTTACAAACGAGAGACAGAAAGGATGGATTTGGGAGGCACTAGAGCCCCACTAACGTGTAGGGTCAGCTACTGCACAAGGCCTCCAGGGAAGTCACAGCAGTCCTTACAACCTACCAGCCTGAGGGCCAATCCCTCCTACTGATGTTCCAACAACAATCAAGGCTCAACTATAACAGGAGGCACACACAACCAACACAAGGGACAGTCCTGGAGCACCCAGCTCAGGTTACTGTGAGGAAGCACAGGACTTGGTTGGAAGGTCTGTAAGGAGGATTCTCTGAAAGGTCGGGGGCCTCTGAAGGGAACTTGCCAAAGGCGGCAGCCCCTACCCTCGAGGTGTTTTGCTAGAATCTGTTTAGTCTTTAAAGACCTGACCTTGTAGAAGCATGTGCTTTCTCAAGGATACCTACCCTGCTGATTGTAACTAGAGGGTAATTTTAGTTCAAGCTGTTAGGATAATAAAAGCCAGAGGAGGCAGGCGAACAGGGCTACTTAGCAACGACAGTCAAGTAGTGCCTTAGCCTCTCTTTCACAGAAACGTGTGTTAGAGTCATTATCCACCCGTCGCTGGTCAGCCCCAGCAGGTTACGAGGAAGATGGAACCACCAGGCTCCATAGGACACCTACTACATAAGACCACTACCAAAACCAGGAGATATAGACACAAACAGAGGGAGGCAGCCAAATTGAGAAGAAACATGCCCCAAATGAAAGAACAAAATAAAATTCCAGAATTAAACAAAATGGAGATAGACAATTTATCAGATACAGAGTTCAAAACACTGGCTATAAAGATGTTCAATGGTCTTAGTGAGGACTTTAACAAAAAGATTGGAACTACAAAAATGGAGATAGAAAACATAAAAAAGAACCAGTCAGAAATGAAGACGACATTGGAGAATGTCAACAGATTAGATAAAACATAAAAGAGAACCAGTCAGAAATGAAGAAGACATTGGAGAATGTCAACAGATTAGATAAAACAGAGGATTGAATCAGTGATTTGGAATATAAGGAAGCATACATAAAAATACCAAATCAGAATAGCAAAAAGGAAAAAAAAATTAAAAAAAAGAAAAAATAGTTTAAGGGGCCTCTGGGACAACATCAAGGTACCAACATTCACCTTACATGGGGTGCCAAAAGGAAAAGAAACAACAACAGATTAAAACCAATTTGAGGAAATGATGGAAAACTTCCCTAAACTGGTGTAGGAAATAGACATACAAATCCAGTAAGTACAGAGTTCCAAACGAGATGAACCCAGACGGGCCCACACTAAGACATCATAATTAAAATGCCAAAGAGAGAATCTTAAAAGCAGCAAGAGAAAAGCAGCTAGTTACCTACAAAGAAAGATCCCATAAGACAGTCAGCCAATTTCTCAACAGAAACTTTGCAGGCCAGAAGGGTTGGCACAAAATAGTCACAGTGATGAAAAGCAAGGACCTACAACCAAATTTACTTTACCCAACAAGGCTATCATTTAGAATTGAAGGTCAGATAAAGAGACAACAACAAAAGCTAAAGGAGTTCATCACCACAAACCAGTACTATATGAAATGTTAAAGAGACAAGGATGAGGAGGAGGAAAAGGAGGAGAAAGAGGAGATGAAAACAAAGATAAAAAATAAAATGGCAATAACCTCATACCCATCAATAATTACTATAAATGTAAATGGACTAAATGCTCCAATTAAAAGACATAAGGTGTGCCCCAGCTGGTTTGGCTCAGTGGATAGAGAGCTGGCCTGCGGACTGAAGGGTCCCAAGTTCAATTCCAGTGAAGGGCACATGTTGTGGGCTCATTCCCCAGTAGGGGATGCAAAGGAAGCAGCCGATCAATAAGTCTCATCACTGATGTTTCCATCTCTCCCTCTCCCGTCCTCTCTGAAATATCTATACTAATAAAAAGGTAATATGCTAATTAGACTGGGAGACCTTCCAGGAGACCTTCCAGACGTTCTTCTGGACAAAGCCATAGTGACGGGGCTGAGGTAGAGGCTGTTAGAGGCCAAGAGGGGATGGCAGTTGTGGGTGATCAGGCCAGTGGGAGGGGGGGCAGCCATTGCAGGTGATCAGACTGGCTGGGGAAGCAGTGGGGGTGATCAAGACTGCAGAGGAAGGGCAGTTTGGAATGAGCAGGCCAGTAGTTTAGGGCAAGAAGCCCAGCAGGGAGGGCAGTTGGGGGTAAACACACTGGCACGGGGAGGGGGGAAGTTGGCGTGGGGGCATTTGGGGGCAAGCAGGCTTGCGGCGGGGGTAGTTGGAGGCTAGCAGGCTGGCAGGCAGAGTGGTTAGGGACGATCAGGCAGGCAGGTGAGCAGTTAGGAGCCAGCAGTCCCATATCGCTAGAGGGATGTCCGACTGCTGGCTTAGACCCGATCCCTATATACCGGCAGTAGGACATCCTTTGAGGGGTCCCATATTGGAGAGGGTGCAGACTGGGCTGAGGGACATCCCCCTGTGCACGAATTTCATGCACCGGGCCACTAGTATATGTATGTGTGTATATATGTGTGTGTGTATATGTGTATGTGTGTATATCCTAACTAATAAAAGCATAATATTAAAATTAACCGTTCTTCGGAATGCCTAAGCCATGCCCACCAGCCAATCAGAGCGACTGCATGCAAATTAACCCAGCCAACATGGAGGCTGGCACTCAGAGACCTGAATAAACAGGCAGCGCCCATTGCAGCAGAAGTGAAACTGATTGCGGCTGCCTGGGCTTCTCTTCGCTCCAGGGAACATCATATTTGCAACAAATGTCTCAATCCTAGGAGCTGAAGCAAACAGAAGGCTGGGCCTGACTTCTAATTAAACATTGTTTCATTATAGAAGCAAGAGCTGAAGCAGAGAGGAGGTTTTGTTACTAGGCCACGGCTTAAAGGAACAGTGTATCAATTATAGAAGATAAACAAACCCCAGAAACCTGCGTTCAGCCAGCCTTGCTGGGACATTGGGTCAATGGGAGCTGTGGGCAGCCTGAAATTCTGAAAACAGCCATCAGCCCATCACCCATGCCGGCCACACCCCAATGGGGTGAGGGACGTTACTGGGGGGCTTGGCCAGCCTGCAAACAGCCATCAGCCCCTCATCCATGCTGGCCACACCCCAATGGAGTGAGGGACGCCACTGGGGAGCTTGGCCAGCCTGCAAATAGCCATCAACCCCTCACTCATGCTGGCCACACCCCAATGGGGTGAGGATCCACATGGGGGTCTTGGCCAGCCTGCAAACAGCCATCAGCCCCTCACCCAGGCTGACCAGGCACACCAGCAGGTGGACATCCCCAGAGGGGTCCCAGACTGTGAGGGCACAGGTCGGGCTGAAGGACCTCCTGAGTGCACAAATTTTTGTGCACCGGGCCCCTAGTATGTCTGTATGTATATGTGTGTGTGTGTGTGTGTGTGTGTGTGTGTGTAGAGAGAGAGAGAGACAGACAGACAGACAGACAGACATACTAGTAAGGTGGCTGAATGAATAAAAGAATAAGACTCTTACAAATGTTGTCTATAAGATAGCCACTTCACATTGAAAGAGACATACAGATTGAATGTAAAGGAATGGAAAAAGCTATTTCATGCAAATGGAAATGTGAAAGAAAAGCTGGAGTATCGATATTTATATCGCATGAAACAGACCTTAAAACCAAGGCTATAACAAGAGTCAGAGAAGAACTCAGCAATTCCTCTTCCGGATATTTATTCAAAGAAACCCAAAACACTAATTAAAAAAGACATATGCATCCCTATGTTTACTGCAGTATTATTTACAACTAGAGACCTAGTGCACAGATTCGTGCACCAATGTGGGGGAGGTCCCTTGGCCTGGCCTGTGCCCTCTCACAACCCAGGACCTCTTAGGGGATATCGGACTGCTGATTTCAGCCCGATCCCTGCAGGCCAGGCTGATGGACCCCACTGGTACATGAATTCATGCAGTGGGCCTCTAGTATGCATGTAAGATCTTTGGTTAGTCTATTCCCGCCCTCCCCTTTTCCTTCTGAGATTCGTCAGTTTGTTCCATGTTCCCATTTCTGTGCATTGAGCGTCTTCCCCCTGGTAATCAGTGCATGTAATAGCTATCGGTCAAACAGTCAAACAGTTGTTTAGGCTTTTATATATATAGATAGCCAAGATACAAAAAAACAACAACCCTAAGTGTCCATCAATAAACAAATGGCTAAAGAAGATGTCATGTGTGAATCTTGCCATTTGCAACAACATGGACAGACTTAGAAATGTTATGCTAAGTGAAATAAGTCAGGCAGAGAAAGGCAAACATCATATAATTTCACTTATACATGGAATCTGTCTATATATATCTATAATAATAAAAGCATAATATGCAAATCAACCAAACTCAACGGCAGGACCATCCAAACGACCTTCCGGACAACCAAGCTATGACACGCACTGGCACTAGGCCAGCCAAGGTGGGTGCGATGTGATTGGTCCGGGGTCCCAGCCATCGCTCCACAATTGCCCTGCAAAGGGAGGCCCTGGCCACCCTCTGTGGGACAATCAATGGGGGGGGGCTCTCTGATCAATCGCCCCGCAGAGGGAGGTCCAGGCCAGCCAAGTGATCGCATCCCGTGCCTGTCACCCACAGAAGGAGGTGAGCAGTGGTGGTGGGTAGCACTGCACAGATTGCAACCAGTGGCAGCAGCAGGGAAAGGAAAGCCCCGATAGGCCCTGATCGCCAGCCAGGACTAGGACCCTACCTGAGGGGTCCCAGACTATGAGAGGGCACAGTCCAGGCTGAGGGGCACCCCCCCCCCGCATGAATTTCACGCACTGGGCCTCTAGTCTATAATAAAAGCGTAATATGCTAATTAGACTGGATGTCCTTCCAGGACAAAGCCCAGTCTGCAGCCACCACGGTGGCTGCAAGAGAGGGATTGAGGTAGCCACAGCGGCTGCGAGGGAGGGATCAAGGCTAGTTCATGCATTGGGCCTTTAGTATCTATACTAATAATAGAGGAATATGCAAATTATCCGGGATGTTGTGACTTAATGACCGTTCAGCAGGCTGCATGGTGGGTGGGGCCTTGTGGCAGTGGGGACAGGGGTGGGGGAGGTGGGCTTGGCGGAGGGCCTCTACTTCCCACATGGCGGTGGCGGCGGCTGTGAGCGCTCCCAAAGGCTGCTGCCGCTTACTCAAGGGCTGGCAGAGGGCGGTCTGTACTCCCCACATGGCGGCGGCGGCTGTGAGCGCTCCTTACACATTGTGTAAGTTAACAGAAGTGCAGGCACCATCTCTGTGCCACAGCCCCACTTCTGTCAGTCCCACCGGCCCTGAGGCACCCTCCCCGAGCTGTTTCCAGCGAGGCCTGTGGGAGGATCCTCAGCGGGTGCCTGGCACCAGAGGATTGGGTGGCCTGCACTTCTATTAACTTACACATTGTGTTTTATACCACAGCATGTGGTGGTGGCTGTGCGTGGCGCCAAGTGGAGCCCATGGGCCGAGCTGAAGCAGTGCCTGCAGGCCATCAGGAGGCACCACAGGCATCGCGGCGGGCAGCCGGCTCCCTGTACACCGAGGGCCTGGGAGGACTCCAGTGACAGGGGCAGCACAGGGCCTGGGGACGAGGCTACTGCATGGCAGCGGCCCCTGCGACTGATGGCGCACTGGTCCGTGGAGCCCTCTCAACTGGCTGCCCTTGCCCTTGCCGCTGGCTGATCCAAGCGCAGCCTCCTGGCCCAGAAGGTTCGCGATCACAGGGACAGCCACTGTGGTGGGCCAGATGGACGTCCTCCGGGTCGCACCGTGCAGGTTTGTGCATCTCTGCAGGAGTAGGCCTCTGGTGCGCGCATCCTCTCCTCTCCCGTGGCATGTGAACGTCCCCCAACGCTGTCATCCATATGCACCCGTAACAGTCTCAGACCAGCTCCTCCACCGCACTTCCCTTAACCCCGCGTGCCTCTGTGCACTACACGACATGCACACGTCCCCTCTGGCATGCTCATGTCCTTTGGAGAGTGTCTGTGTGCTCAAGGTCGGCACCTGTGAGATGACAGTGAGAAGGCGGAGTGGTGATGCCCAGTTTCCAGGAAGGCCAGTGCAGTGACAAGATCGCCTCTGTGGGGCTAATGCAGGTGTTGAGGCAGGAGCAGGTGCGGACAGACACACCTGGTGGGCGCGGGCGGCCCTTGCTGAGGTGCCTTCAGTCAACGATGGCGATCGGGAACCCAGAGGAGGCAAAGAGGTCCGTCCTCTCAGTGACACGGCGGAAGAGTCGGGGCGACTGCAGAGGAGGAATGTGCGCTTGGGGTGCTAGCACCCATGAGCAAAGGCTGCCCCGACTGAGCCTCACTCACTTGGGGCCTAGAGTGCTCCTGCCAGGAGCAGGTGACAGGACATGCTTTTCTGAGTTAATGAGAGAAAACACTGATTCTCCCGCTACCTGCGAAGGTGGAAAGCGGAGTGGGGAGAGATGCAGGGAGTGAGAAAGGTTCCCGGGCTGGGGGTCCCAAACCCACTGTTGGATCCTTTCACCGCAAATTAGAGATATACAGGGTGTCCCCCCAAAATGTATGCACACTTTGAGTACCTACTAATTCCAACGGGTTTAAGTATGAAAAGAAAGAAACAACAATGGAGCTGTCATCTGTTAAAAGTGCGGGCATAAACTGGCAGTCAGACATCCCCTCAGGGGTCCTGGACTGGAGAGGGTGCAGGCTTGGCTAAGGGACACCCCCCCATCCCCGTGCACGAATTTTGTGAACCCGGCCTTTAGTTTATAATAAAAGGCTAATATGGAAATCAACTGAACAGCAGAATGACCGGTTACTATGATGTGCAATGACCACCATGAGGTAGACGCTCAATGCAGGAGCTGCCCCCTGATAGTCAGTGCACTCCCAGAGGGGGAGTGCCACTCAGCCAGAAGCCAGGCTCACAGCTGGCGAAGGGAGCAGCAGTGGCGGGAGCCTCTCCCACCTCTGAGGCGGCACTATGGAACCCTCGGAGGATGTCTGCCTGCCGGCTTAGGCCCGCTCCCCTAAGCCGGCAGACAGACATTCCCTAAGAGGTCCTGGACTGTGAGGGGGGGCAGGTCTGGCTGAGGGGACCCCTTGCCACAGTGTACAAATGTTGTGCACTGGGCCTCTAGTGTGTGTGTGTGTGTATGTAAATAAAAAAGCCTAAGCAACCATTCCAACCGGTTGACCAAATGACCGGTCACTATGACGCACACTGACCACCAGGTGGAAGACGCTCAATGCAGGAGCTACCCCCTGGTGGTCAGTGTGTTCCCACAGCCAAACTCCTGCAGCTGGCCAACCTCCCCCCCCAGGACTGGGCGAGACGACCCCAATTGGCACCGATCACTGGCCGGGCTAATGGACCCCACCCATGCACGAATTCATTCACCGGGCCTCTAGTTTTCAAAATAAAAGAGCAAACAAAACCGAAACAAACTCATAGATACAGAGAATAAATTGATGCTTGCCAGATGGCGGGGGGTTGAGATGGGTAAAAATGGTGAAAGGATTAAGAAGTACAAACTGGCAGTTATAAAACTAATCAAAAGGATATAAAATATAGCATAGGGAATACAGTCATAATGTTATACTAAAAAAGTGCCCCAGTGCACGGATTTGTGCACATTGAAAAGAAATTAATTGTAAGGTGGCTGGCAGACCAGGAGTGGGCAAGACGGACTGGACACACTCTGGAGCTAACCTCTTGAGGTCCCTCCCCAGCTGGCTGCACCTGGAGTGGCGCTGTGGCTCGAAGGGCATCTGGTGGAGTAAGCAGAGTCCCTCCGGCAGGTGGGGTCCCTCAACCTGGCCTGTGGGAATCAGGCCAAAACCTGCTCTCTGAGATCCCCCGAGGGATCTTGGAGTAAGAGAGGGCTCTCTACAAAGTTGCTGTCGTACAGGGTGTGAAACGCAAATGCAAGTGTGCAGTAAACCAGATTCAGGGCAACAGTACACCAGCAATAACATAACCCATGACCAAAGATAGAATCTCGCAGTCCCGTGAAGAATCAGGCTCTCTCCTCTCTGGTTTTGGGATGCATAACCCGAGAACCACTGCTGCCAAGTCACTGCAGCTCAGCAGCTCCTGTGTTGAGCATCTGCCCCCTGGTGATCAGTGTGTGTCATAGTGACCAGTCAGATGGCCTATTAGCCTTTTATATATATAGATATGCATGGAGTCAGATAAATACTAAACTTATGGGTGTGATCACTTTGTAAGTTATACAAATCTATGTTGTACACCTGAAACTAATGTAACTGTATGTCAATAATTGAAAAATTAAAAAAATTATTTAAGAAAAGAATTATTAAATGAGGGGCGGAAAAGACTAGGACCAGTTTTAGGTTTCCAGTTTTAGGTCAAAAGTTACTGACCTGTGTGACTGTGAGGAAGTTGCTTAACCTCTCTGGGCTTTCTATTTGTCTTATGAATAGTTGGAATCCTGAAGTATACGACTTTTAAAACCTTTCCAGCTGGAGGATTCTTGGACACTAACTCTTGTCACCTGTTTCCAATATAAATAATTTAACTGCTAAACTTGCTAAGGAATAAAGGTGCTCTCAAATAAAAATAACGTAACTGTTAAAGGAAACACACACATTCACACACACACACACACAGATAAATGGAAATGACAGAAGATGGAGAAGCCTTCCCTGGCTTTATTTTCCCCACACTCTGACATTTTGTAACCAACAATGTTATTTCCAGGAATATACTCATTTGAACAATTATTTAGCATTTTCAAAGCTTTCAGAAGAGCAATATGCATTTAATGAACACAACCTAAAAATGCCATGGTGTCTTTAACAAATATGTTGAAATCACACACTCATCCTAATATTTACTTAGCCTATTCCAGGGTCACCCACACACAGGGAAATCAATTATCCTCCCTCTTCATTCCAGAAAGAAAAGAGCTACATAGCCTATCGCCTCCCAATCTGTTCTTGCCTTTCTCCCCGGCATGTGGTAGTTCTCCAGCTAGAGCTTATTTCCCTGCCCCCTTTGGCAGGAAGGCATGACCCGGTTTATGGTCTCACCAATGCAATGTGGGCAGACTGATGGGCGGGGTCACTTGCCTGCCTAAAAGGGTACTGCTGCCCCGCACTCCTGCTCCCCATACTGTCACCTGGCTGCAGCCATGCAGACAAGGACAGTGCCCTCCACACTGGAGCAGAGACAGGGAAGATCCCAATTCCTGCACAATTCTGAAGAGCAGAGCCACCCACACAGGACCCTTCCCCTTACAACTGTCACGCACCACAGAAATGAGCTGTTGCCTAACACTGCGGCACATGGCACAGCAGCTCAGGCTCTGACCTGAGCACGACACACCTGAGGTGACTACGGCTCTTCTCCCCAAGTGACACTCAACTCTAAGCAATGGTTCCAAACAACAATGTTCTAGAAGATGAGGTAAGAAATAGCACACACCAGCTTAACACCACAGCCAACTAAGGATGCCTTTTCCAAGGAGTTTTGAAATGAAATGGAACTTTGTTCCATCAGCAAGCAGTCTGAAAAATACGGAAACATACCGAACGTGCCGTAAAATCCTCGAGGTCCGCAAGTCCCCACACCATACTTCTTTAGAGACGCCAAAGCTGCTGCCTTTGTGGGAGGAAAGAGACAGTTCAAAACTGGCATTTCCTCGTCTTTAACCCGTAACTGCTCCCTCCCTCCCGCTCTTCCTTCCTTTCTTACAACTGTGACATCCTAACCATAGGATACAAAGAAAAGCAGACATAAAGATTTAAGGACAGGCCTAGCTGGTCTGACTCAGTGGATAGAGCGTCAGCCCGAGGACTGAAGGGTCCCGGGTTCGATTCCGGTCAAGGGCACATGCTAGGTTGCAGGCTCGATCCCCAGTAGGTGTGCAGGAGGCAGCTGATCAATGATTCTCTCCCATCATTGATGTTTCTTTCTCTCCTTCTCAGAAATCAATAAAAATATGTATTTTTAAAAAGATTTAAAGATATAACTTAAAACAGACATGTTTTATTAACTCAAATATCAAACCCCGGTTAATTTGATGCATTTATACTTTTTAGCATGTGTGGATATACGTCTGGACTCAAAAATATTTACTGGCCGACAATCCCAACAGGAACTGCAGCAATGTACTAAACACATCTCCAACCATCACCAGGTCTGGCTCGGACAACACTAAGCCCCAACAGACACTCCTGTCTCCCTCTCTGGAAATCAGGTCATGGCTCTTCCATAAAAGAAAATGGCAGACACTTACAGAGCCTTTCTGATGCTCTGCATTTATCTTTGATTTTATGTACAGTCTCTTAAGTCAGTCATGCTACCTTTTCACTGCAGCATGGGAGCTACTTACCTTGACTCTAGGGTTATCCAACAATCCAAGAAAATTAAAGGAGGCAAAGTTTATACATTCTTTTCCATTCACAACGATGCTGTGGCTTGGCGGGCTGGGGAGAGAGAGGAGAATGGTTCACTCGGCCTACAGATTACAGCACACCTGCTCCCACACCACCCCGACAGCAGACAGGACTCCGTGTGGGTGCTCTACACTGCTAGTGCACTGCTTTTCCAGCTCTTGTACTGTTTATTTTAAAAAAGTAAAATTAGACAATAGTATATTAAAATCAGATACTTGGCCAGTAATTCTTTTTTATAAAAAAAATATATTTTATTGATTTTTTACAGAGAAGGAGAGAGAGGGATAGAGAGCTAGAAACATTGATGAGAGAGAAATATCGATCAGCTGCCCCCTGCACACTCTCCACTGGGGATGTGCCTGCAACCAGGGTACATGCCCTTGACTGGAATTGAACCTGGGACCCTTGAGTCTGTAAGCCGACGCTCTATCCATTAAGCCAAACCGGTTAGGGCTTGGCCAGTAATTCTTAATAAGCTACCCTGTACACTTCAGTTAAGAAGCTAAAATTTCAAAATGGATAGATGGCAAATCTTTGTTTTGATTTTACAATTCATTTAAGAAAGAATAGGGGGAACCAAGATGGCGGCATGAGGTATATACCTAAATGCGCAGCCTCCACAACTACATTATAAGAATGCAACTATACAGATAAATGGCCATCCTCCAGAACCAAAGGAGGGGAAGCTTTACAACTAGAAGGCAAGAGAAGGAGTGCTTGGAGACTGAGTGGAAGCTCCCGGCGCCAAAACAGAGGTACTGATGCACTGAACGGAGGTGGCAGCGAGGCGGCGCTCGAGTCTGCGGCTTGGAAGGAGATTAAAAACTCCGTGGCCACACTGAATGCGATGCGGGCTGTAGGGCAACGGGGCAGAAGACCAGTAGTGTTCTAGCAGTGCTGTTCACAGCAACACTGACACGGAGATACCGAGTCTCAGATGCGCGCAGACCCTAGGGCTTGGAGACGCCAAACCCAGGAGAAACTGCGGCGTTAGCAGAGGGGCAGCCATTACGGGTTGCTCCACCCCGATGATTCTGAGACCCCGCCCCACCCCACCTACAACTCCGCCCGAGCTGTGTGCCTGCCAGCCTTCAGCATAACCTAAGGGTCTGCAGCTGGGACAGAACTCCAAAAGATCCAAACCCCAAACAACCAGGAGAAAGGGGCCTGCAGGTCATTTCCTCCCAGTGACACCTCCCAGTGATAACTACAAGACTGTGCACCCAGCCTTCAAAGGCGTACAACAAGAGTGTCCACCCCAGGTGATTGGGGAGGCTGAATCACTGGGCCCTATACACAGAAAGCCAAAATGCGGAGACTAAGAAGCAGGTCACAAGTGACAGAAATGGAGGAACGCAAACGACTGGATATAAACTCCACAATCACAGTTATAAGACTTTTCAAGAATATTCTAGAGACTGCCAATAAATTTAGTGAGACCCTCAAGCATATGAAAAAGGACCAGCTGGAAATTAAGCATACACTGACTGAAATAAAGAATAATATACAGAGATCCAACAGCAGACGAGAGGATCATAAGAATCAAATCAAAGATATGAAATATGAAGAAGCAAAACCCACCCAACCAGAAAAGCCAAAAGAAAAAAGAATAAAAAAATATGAAGATAGTGTAAGCAGTCTCTGGGACAACTTCAAATGTACCAACATCAGAATTATAGGGGTGCCAGAAGAAGAGAAAGAGCAAGATATTGAAAACCTATTTGAAGAAATAATGACAGAAAACTTCCCCTACCTGGTGAAAGAAATGGACTTACAAGTCCAGGAAGTGCAGAAAACCCCAAACAAAAAAAAATCCAAGGAGGACCACACCTAGACACATCATAATCAAAATGCCAAGAGCAAAAGACAAGGAATCTTAAAAGCTGCAAGAGAAAAGCAGTTAGTTACCTACAAGGGGGAACCCATAAGACTGTCAGCTGATTTCTCAACAGAAACTGCAGGCCAGAAGGGAATGGCAAGAAATATTCAAAGTGATGAACAGCAAGAACCTACAGCCAAAACTACTTTACCCAGCAAAGCTATCATTCAGAATTGAAGGTCAGATAAAGAGCTTCACACAGAAAAAAAAAAGCTAAAGGAGTTCATCATCACCCAACCAATATTATATGAAATGCTGAAAGGTATCCTTTGAGAAGAAGATGAAGAAAAAGTAAAGATGAAAAATTATGAACAACAAATACATATCTATCAACAAGTGAATCTAAAAATCAAGTGAATAAAAAATCTGATGAACAGAATAAACTGGTGAATAGACTAGAATAAGAGGCATAGAAAGGGAGTGGACTGACAATTTTCGGGGGTAAAGGATGTTGGGGGTGCAGGAAGAGAATGGACAATAATCGTACACCTATGGATGAGGACAGCGGGGGGGAGGGGGGTGGTAAGGACAGAGGGTGGAGTGGGAACTGGGAGGAGGGGAGTTATGGGGGAAAAAAGAGGAACAATTGTAATAATCTGGACAATAAAGATAATAAGAAAGGAAGGAAGGAAGGAAGGAAGGAAGGAAGGAAGGAAGGAAGGAAGGAAGGAAGAAAGAAAGAAAGAAAGAAAGAAAGAAAGAAAGAAAGAAAGAAAGAAAGAAAAGCTAGCCCTGGCCGGTTGCTCAGTGGTTAGAGCTTCAGCCTATGGAATGAAAGGTCAAGGGAACATACCTTGGTTGCAGGTTCCTCAGACCCAGTAGAGGTGCATGTGGGAGGCAATCGATGGATGTGTCTCTTTCACAACACTATTTCTCTCTCTCTCTCTTTCTCTCTCTCTTTTTCCACCTCCTCCCTCCCTTGCATTCTCTTTAGGAATGAATGGAAAAAATATCCTCAGGGGAAGATTAAAAAAAAGAATAAATAAAGTACCTCAGATTCAACCACTGAGCCACACCGGCTGCAGTGTGTGTGTGTTTGTGTATGTATTAAAGCAGCGGTCGCCAACTGGTGGTCCGTGAGGCCCGAAAGGTTGGTGACCGCTGTATTAAAGAAAACAGAGTGGCCAGCTCCACCGGAGTATGCATCTGAGTGTGACGGGGACAGGACAAGTCCTTTGCTGACAAACTAGCTGTAGGCCATGCTTCAGAAACACCAGGCCAAGCTACAGGTCACAAGAATTAACCGGTTGTAAGACCAAGTTAAGTCAGTCACAATCAACCTGTTTTAAGTAAAGGAAACCATAGGACAGAACGGAATGGGACTGACAGTCACATCTGCACTGGTCTACATGCTGGGTTGCTCTAGAAAATGCACTATGGCCAGAGAAGACCAAGACACTGGTCTCATTGGTATATATCAACAGAACTGGTTTTCTATGAGAAAGATAACAGAGACGCTGGGAAACCAGGGAGGAAATGAAAGACAACTTCAAGTAAATTCACAAAAGCAGATAAAAATTTACAGTCGTCTGCCCTGTGGGTACTGATGGCTTCAGAAACTTGTGGATGTTACCTGCGCTTGTAAGCCTTAGTTTCATCATCTGCAAAATGGGGAGAGGACCTTTTTCTCAAGATAACTGTCATGATAAAAGTGCCTGGTCCAGAGAGGTGCTCTCTAAATATTATCTTCCTTCTTCCTATGGCTTCAAAACTTCTCTTTTCACCCACTGGGACTGTGAATCCATCATGTTATTTAGTTTGATCCTTCTCAGGGCTTCTTAAAGTTTCCCCAGTCTTCCCTGGTGTGGAGGTTTTGGCACTCACAAAAAGATGAGAAAACAAAACACCTATTTAGACAAGCCTGCAGTAGTAGTTGCTGCTGTGCAAGTCAAAGCCATTCCACAAAAACCGTGACACGGAGAAACTACTATCAAGAACGAGCACACCCAACGCCCTGAGCACAGGCCAGCGGCAGCACGGCACGGGATGTGGGGACCGGTTTTCATCCAGCACTGGGTCAAGGCAGGAAAACAGCTTCCAATGAGCACCAGGAGGCTCACACCTGTGCCGCATGCAGGGACCTGACACAGGAATCCTGGAGAGCGAGACCCTTCAGGGTCGCCTTGCAGAAGTCAGTAAAATCAATCCAGAAAGACAGCTCCACAGTCAAGGCCTCAGAGAATGGGAGGAAGGAAAATAAAACCTTCCCAACCCAAAACCCCAGCCTCATTGTTAGGTCACCTGGATGAATGAAGGTTCATAGGGGGCTCAGTGACTTGGAAACAGGGACAAGGGCGCTCTACCCGAGAGAACGACCATTACAAACTCCTGCAGCATCAGGTTTGGCGCTGGTGAGAATAGACAACTAGACCAGTGAGTGAATCTGGAACTCAAGAGAGCTGTGTATACACATGAGTACCTGGCAAATAATAGCATTTGCCCCACAAATGGCTTAGTTACACACAGATATTTCTCTATGGGAAAAAAATAAAGTTGTATAATCATGTACAAGGTGAATTCCAGACTTGTCACAAACCAAAGAGGTATTTCGGAAAAGATGATGAAAGAAAACACGGAATGTCTTTGTGACCTTGGAGTAGGAAATGGTCTCTGAAGCAAGTCTCAAAATATGCAAACCAGGAAGCCAAAATGGATGAAACGATCAAGTCAAAATTAAGAATTTTGGTTCAATAAAGACACCAAAGATGAAGTTGACAGGTGTGTAATAAAGAGATTGACTGTATTTCCCTGGATCTAAGAGGGCACCAACTGTATTGTACCGGCCCCTACAGAAGGAAACACTGCCGACTGGAAGGTCAGGGTGTTTCCTTGTCATCTAGAATTTTTCAAACTATATTTAATGAAAAGATCTGTTGGGTACTCTTAGACACAGACTTTTGTTACACTCTTCTGAACTTCTGAAAAGGAAAATATTAGCGATTAAATTGGTCAGGACATTCCTAACCTCTTTGCCCAAGTTCCAACTGTCTGCTCTCCTCTGCTAAGCCACAGACAACCGTGGCCATTCATGCTATCCTGCCTCCTGCCACCAAATACCCAGGCACTGGCTTCACAGGTGCTCCCCTACCATCTGACAAGTTGGTGTCACCCATTCTCTACGTTTTAATGCTGGAACTTTCCTGTGAACTAAACTCCTAGTTTCATCTTTTGCCAACTGAACCATGTTTCTAGAAAGTAAGCTGTTATTATCCAAAGGCAGCAGAAGTCTGACAAAGGGATGCTCAAAACCTTAGCTGCAGTGGCCTCTGTTTGTCTACTTGGAGTGGTTCGGCCTGTTCTCCTGCCATTAGCTGATTTACTTACCAGCACTCCCCATAACTCAACTGAAGTGCTGGCAGTAAACACAGTCATGACCTAGTTCACTGGTACACAGGCAGTGACAGCCCCCCGCTCCAGGGCCCTTGGCTGACAATGACTTGCAGCAGCTATATGATTCACCCCCAATTCAGAGATCTTAAAATAGAAGGAAAAAAAGGTGCATTTTAGAATCAGTGTAATAAAGTACCACATCAAAAACTGACCAAAGCCTGGCTGGTGTGGCTCAGTGATTGAGCGTCAACCCATGAACCAAAAGGTCACCAGTTCAATTCCTGGTCAGGGTACATGCCTGGGTTGTAGGTTCCATCCCAGTGGAGGGCATGCAGTAGGCAGCCGATTGGTGATGTTTTTCTCTCTTTCCCTCTTCCTTCCTCTCTCTCTCAAATCAATAAAAACATTTTTAAAAATGACTAAGGATTAGAATCCACATGGCTCTATTAATCAAAAGACACATTGAAGATCAGCAGAAAGATGTAAAAGGTATCAGGAGGCATTCATAGAAAGGCAAAACCCCTGTAGCTGATAAATACTAAAAGGCTCAAATAATGAGAGAAATGCAAAATAAACCAATGCAACCAACCCAAGCTGTGAGGAAACTGAACCCCCACAGACTAACACAGGTGAGCATCCATGGGCAGATCACGATAGAGGGATCAAACAGGTCTGCAAGGGGACATTAACACAGGGTTTTCTTATGGCATCTTTCTCCCCAAGATGGCACTTCAGAACTCAGATACCATACACAACAGAAGACGCAGCAGTCAGAAGAAATGACAAGAAAGACCCGGCACCCCACCTCTGTACGCTTTGCTCCCTATTTCCTCAGACCACTCAATGCCAGCAAATGCTGTATTTATTTCATTGTTGGTCTGTCCCAACAAAACTAAGGTTTTGATTATTGCTCTATAAACCAATGTGCTCAGCACATTCCTTAAACATAATAGGCATTTGTTAAAAAAACAAATGTTGAGCAGAAATCTTGCAAAAAGTCAGAATACAGCCCTAGCCAGTTTGCCTCAGTGGACAGAGCATCAGCCCTCAGACTGAAGGGTCCCAGGTTTGATTCTAGTCAAGGGCATGTACCTTGGTTGCAGGTTCCCTGGCCCTAGCCAGGGTGCATGCAGGAGGCAACCAGTCAATGTGACTCTCTCACATTGATGTTTCTCTCCATCTCTCCCCCTCCCTTCCACTCTCTCTAAAAGTCAGTGGAAAAATATCCTCGGGTGAGGATTAACAAAAAACAAAATAAAACGTCAGAATAGTCTAGAACACAAAAATAAAAACACATTGATAAACATTAAGAATATGTTTTACACCAACAATATAAATATATCATTTTAATAACAGAAATGTGTCACCCACAAAACGCTGATAGAAAGCATGATAAAGTATTACAGTGGGTGTCTTAGTGAAGAGGAGAGTGGGGGCAGACACCAGGGACAAAGGAAACAGAACGAAGCAAACAAGAGCACTGCCTCAGGTGGGCGCTGACAAGAGTGGAGCTGAGCAAAGGGGTCGCACCTGTATCTCCACAAAAGGGGAGCCACGGAGAAAACAAACCAGAAGTAAACCTCTGGAGAATGAGTGAGGAAGGAGACACAATGATGCTCGCAGTGGAGACATGAGCCCCACGGATGCATCATTCCCCATCCTAACTAATAAAAGCGTAATATTAAAATTGACCGTTTCTTCAGGATGCCCAACAGCCAATCACAACAATGGTATGCAAATTAGCCCAGCCAAGATGGCGGAGGCCCGGACTGGCAACGGAGCGATCGCGCCGGGGCACGCAAGGGCGGAGGCCAGTGCTCCGGCAGTCGGTTCCGGGCAGTGGTGGACGGCTGGCAACGGAGTGATGGCTCCGGCGGAGGCCTCGCCTCCGCCCTCGTGTGCTCTGGCGGTCGGTTCCGGGCAGTGGCGGGCGGCTGCAGGGCCAGGAGGCCGTCCAGGCCCCCGGTTCTGCAGCCAGGGCTGGCAATAGAGAGATGGGGCTGGGAATAGCGAGATCACGCCAGTGGTTGGTTCTGGGCGGCCTCAGGTGGGAGCCTGCCCGGGGCTGAGGCTGGGGCTGGCAATAGAGCAATGGTGCCTGCGGTGGTTTCAGAGGGTGGTGAGCAGCCGCAAGGCCAGGAGCCGGCAGCCCGGCCCGGCCCTGTGAGGCCTGGGAATAGAGCAATTGGGTCCACACGACCTCAGAGGCTCAGTGGCGGTGGCTTGAGGGGGGTACCCCCTTGGGGTCATGCCCGAGCATCCTCCGCCCCTGCGCAGAGCGTCTGCCACAGGTCCAGCCACCTGGCTCCACCCTGGAGGCCTCTGTGGGGCGTGTGCGAGTGTGTGCCTGGCTCCACTCCCGGTGTGTCTGTTCAGCAGCAAGGCCCCCCCAAGGGACCATGCACCAGCATCCACCCCCTGGCCTGCCACCCAGCTCTGCACCAGGTGTGTCCCCTCAGCGGTGGAGGCCCACCAGGTATGTGCAATGGTAGGCCACCCGGCTGGAAACATCCAGGCCTGCACTCACCAGGCATCCCACCAGCCAGTGCAAGAACCCTGAGGGGCCTGTGGCCAACCTGAAAACAGCCCTCAGCCCCTCACCCAGGCTGGCCATGCATGCCAGCAGGTGGACATCCCCCCCAGGGGTCCCAGACTGTGAGAGGGCACAGGCCAGGATGAGGGACCCCTTCCTCCCCTCGCCAAGTGCACAAATTTTTGTGCACCGGGCCCCTAGTCTAATTTAATAAAAGAGTAATATTGAAATTGACTGTTTCTACAGGACGCCTAAGCCACACCCACCAGCCAATCAAAGTGGATGTATGCAAATTAACCCAGCCAAGATGGAGGCTGGCAGTCGCAGAGCTAGAGTAAACAGGTGGCTTCCGTTGCAGCAGGAGTAAGCTGTCTGTGTCTGCCAGCCGGCTGGGCTTCTCCAGGCTCCAGGCAACATTGTTGCAATTATAGAAGCCTGGGAGCTGAAGCAAACAGCAGGCCTGGGCCCGACTACTAAGGCAACATTCTTTCAATTACAGAAGCCACAGAGCTGAAGCAGACAGGAGGCTTCCTTACCTGCCTAGGCCTCGGCTTAAAGGGACAGTATCAATTATAGAAGATAAATAAACTCCAGGAACCTGCTTCCAGCCAGACTTGCTGGGACATTGGGTCAATGGGAGCTGTGGGCAGCCTGAAAGCCAGAAAACAGCCCTCAGTCCATCACCCAGGCTGGCCACACTCCAATGGGGTAAGGGACCCCACTGGGGGGCTTGGCCAGCCTGTAAACAGCCATCAGCCCCTCACCCAGGTTGCCCAGGTACCCCAGTAGGGACCCAAAATCTGAAGGGACTGTAGGCAGCCTGAAAACACCTCTCTGCTCCTCACCCAGGCTGCCCAGGCACCCCAAAAACAGCCCTCACCCCATCACCCAGGCTGGCCACACCCCAATGGAGTAAGGGTCCACACTGGGGGGCTTGGCCAGCCTGCAAACAGCCATCAGCCCCGCACCCAGGCTGGCCAGGCACACCAGCAGGTGGACATCCCCAGAGGAGTCCCAGACTGCGAGAGGGCACAGGCCGGGTTGCGGGACCTCCTGAGTGCACAAATTTTTGTGCAATGAGCCCCTAGTTCTACATAATAAAACCCTACTATGAAAATTGATCGAACAGTGGAACAACCAGTCACTGTGATGCACACTGACCACCAGGGAGCAGACGCTCAATGTAGAAGCTGCCCCCTGGTAGTCAGTGTATTCCCACAAGGGGGCGCGCCACTCAGCCAGATACCGGGCTCACAGCTGGCCAGTGCAATGGTAGTGGTGGAAGCCTCTTCCACCTCTGCAGCA
>PVJC01018872.1:0-30859 GCA_004026665.1 Murina feae | reverse complement strand
TGAACAGTTCGGGGAGATCTTTAATTGTGAATTCCTTGCTCTTCTAACATCTCTGTTATAGTTATAGATACAGGCTTTAATTAAATGCCAAGGGTTGGAGGAGGGAGTAAGGGGAGTTGTCTAATCTACTGAGTTTCCTCTGTTAACAAATCATTTTTAAATGAGAATACCATCTTTCCCTCTCTTATCTCCCTCCAGCCCACAGCTGCAGCTCCCAGGGATGGTTTTACCAGACTCTATTTTTTTAAAAAACCTTTTTTATTATAATACATTTTTATTGATTTCAGAGGGGAAGGGCGAGGGGGAGAGGGATAGAAACATCAATGATGAGAGAGAATCATTGATCAGCTGCCTCCAGTATTCCCCCCACTGGGGATCGAGCCTACAACCCGGGCATGTGCCCTGATGGGAATCGAACCATGACCTCCTGGCTCATGGGTCAATGCTCTGAGCCATGCCGTTCGGACTTACCAAAGACTCATGACCACCCCTGTCTCATAGAACTCTCCATCATGATGGAAATGTTCTAAATCTGTGCTGTCCAATACCGGATATATACTGACCACCTGAAATATGGAACTGACATTTCAAGTTTAATTCTCTTAATTCAAATTTCATTGAATTTTAATTATTTTAAATTAAATATCCATGTGAGGCCAGTGTTTTGGACAATACAGATATCAATATTGTCATGGCAGTTCCCTCAAGTAATTAGACACAGTTATTCGAATGGGTCACCTTGATTCAGAGGGTGTTTTTCTTATCAAAATCCCCCCAAATATGGGGTCAAAGATAGGAGTCAGGTTACTTGGATTTAAATCCCAGCTTTACAAACCTTGTTGCACTGGACAAGATATTTAACTCTCTCTGGACATCCATCCTCTCACCTGTCACCTGACGATAATCGCAGGTGTCTACTTCATAGGGTGGATGTGAAGGTGGAACATGAGGACAGCGTAGCCCTCGGCCCCATGCCTGGCCTCAGGAGGCCCTCAGTGCGTATAGGTCATTATTGTTCTTAATAATAACTGATGAGCCCTGACCGGTTTGGCTCAGTGGATAGAGTGTTGGGCTGTAGACTGCAGATTCCCGGGTTCGATTCTGATCAAGGGCACGTACCTTAGTCGGGTTGCAAGCTCTTCCCCGGGTCCAGGCCCCTGTCAGGGTGCATGCAGGAGGCAACCAATCGATGTGTTTATCTCACATCAATAGTTCTCTCTCTCTCTCTCTCTCTCTCTCTCTCTCTCTCTCTAAATATCCATGGAAAAATATCCTCAGGTGAGAATTTAAAATAAATAAATAAATAAATAAATTATAATAACCGATGCTAGTGTTACTTATGGTGGCAAATAGAATAACTTCACAAAATAGTCTCTGCAGATTTCAACAAATCAAATAGTTTAATCACTAAAAAAAAAAATATAATAATTGTTTTAAATTGTTTTAAATTTTATTTTATTGCTCCAGGTATTACAAATAGTAGTACATATGTCTCCTTTGTTTCCCCATTGACCTCTCCAACACTCCCCACCCCCGCCTCCTCTACTCCCTGGCACTTGCCCTCACCCCAACCCTTCCCCAGTTTGTTTTAGCCTGGAGACAGAAAGCAATGGTTCCTCGCATCCATCATGATATAAAAAACAAACAAGACAACAAAACAAAACATGAGTAACAAGTGCTGGCGAGGATATGGAGAAATGGGAGCTCTCGTGCCCCGCGGGTGGGAGTGTCGAAGGCTACCGCTGCTGTGGAAAACACGACGGGAACTTCTCAGAGAACGAAAATAGAGTCACCGGGTGATTCAGCAGTTTCACTTCTGTGCACAGACCGGCCTGTGTCCACCCAAGTTCGTAGCAGTATTAGTCACAAGAGCTAACACATGGAAGCGATCCAAGCATCCACTGACAGAGGAATAAACAACATGTCATATGTACATCCGATGGGATATTGTGCTTAGTGAAATAAACCAATAATAAAAAGTCAAACACTGCATGACTGCATTTATATGCGGGACCTAGAGTAGTAAAATTCACAGAGACAGACAGTAGAGTGGTGGTTGCCAAGGGTTGGGGGAGGGAGGGATGGGGAGTTGTCTAACGCGCACAGAGATTTAGTTTTGCAAGATCAGAAGAATCCTGAAGAGTGGGTGAACCAGTGTGAATGTACTCAACACTACTGAACTGCACACTTCACAGTGATTAAGACGGCAAAGTTTACGTTACCGGAATGTTATTGTATCAGGATATTTTTAAAGCAGAGTGGCTTCCTGCATTATTGACTGGATGTCTCAGAGGTAATGCAAGATCATGTTGAAGAGAAAATGGTCTGGATCCCAGCTCCAGTGCTTTTTAACCGAGTGACCCTAGGCAGGTGCCTCCACTCCCCGATGAGAGATGGAGATTTTATAAGTTAGGAAAAGCCTCTTGATCCAACTGTGATGCTCTGGCTAAAGAAGCCTGTGTGTGGGTTACGTGTTTGTTATTCTTTTCTTTTCTTTTTCTTTTTGGTTCATCCTCAGGATATTTTTTCAGGATTTTTAGAGAGTGGCAGAGAGAGGGAAAGACAGAGAGAACCGCTGATGTGAGAGAAATACATCGATGGGTTGCCTCCTGCAGGAGCCCTGACCAAGGCCTGGGCCGGGGAGGAGCCTGCAACTGAGGTCCATCCCCTTGACTGGAATCAAACTTGGGACTCTTTGGTCTGCAGGCCAGCACTCTATCCACCGAGCCAAACCTGCTAAGGCTGTTATTATTTTCTATTAATGCTAATTCAGAAAGTAAATATTAGGCATTCACGCACAATGACTATACAACTATGATAACCAGGTGGAAGACAAATAGCACACCCAGTTACATTTGAATCTGATATAAAAAATAAAATATTTGCACATAAGAACTTTTAGTAGAACTATATCCTAAATATCACATGGTAGCCCATGCAATACTTGGTATTTGCTTTTACTAAAAAAGTTATTTCTTATTTTAATCTGAAATGTGTGCTTAACTCAGTGTCCTGAATTTTACTTGCTAAAATGGGCTCAATCCAACAAGCCTACATGTAACGTAATTGTTTTTACCGCTCAGACAAGTGACAAAGTTGGCTCTGTGGGGGAGAAAGCTGTTTTCCCGGCACCATGACAATCTCCATCCTTGTCCCAATTCTTACGTTCAGCTGCTATCAATGAGGCACAATGGGCATATGGCCTGATGACTAAAATGACAACTGATAATGGGTCTGATTTATTAATCTTCTGTTTTGTCTCCTAATTACAATTGGGTTGAAACACACATAAATGTGAATGGGTTAACGCGTCTCTGACTTATTTCCTTTCCTGCTTCTTATTTCATTAAGCGTCTGTGAAATATCCTTTACGACGCTGCGCCCCCGCGTTCCTCAAAAGCAGGGTTTTCTCTGCAAAGATGGTGGCCCCACATCTCCATGAAGAGACCCTGCTTGGATGGAGATTAGTGATGGTGTAGACAGGCAGCAGACACACTTCAGTCAGTGACTTCTTCCATCTCGAGTGTCCGTGATGCCTGATGTGATGGAAGTTCTGTTGGTCCTCCTTGCACTCATTAGAGTCTCCTGCTGGGACAGCGCTGTGTCACTAAAATGAAAACCACAGAGAGAAACAATGGTCACATTCACAGAATCCAACCACTGGAGTCATGTCAGGTATTTTTGCAGGCCTCATCTCAGAATACCCACTAATGTATGCTTATGGCTTTGTTCAATGCACCAGATAGGAACCTGCTGCTCTCCAATTAAAGGCTGTGTTTGAGCCCAGCCAGCATGGCTCAGTGGTTGAGCATCGACCTATGAACCAGGAGGTCATGGTTCGATTCCCTATCAGGGCACATGCCCAGGTTGTGGGCTCGATCCCCTGTGTGGGGTGTGCAGGAGGCAGCCGATCAATGATTTTCTCTTATCATTGATGTTTCTATCTTTCTCTCCCTCTCTCTTCCTCACTGAAATCAATAAAAATATATTAAAAAAAAAAAAGAAAAAAGAAAGGGCAGAGGCAGCACCTGGGGAAGAGGTCATTGTGGGAAAGACAGGCCTTCACCAGGGATCATAGATGCCTTGGGAGGGTGTTGACTTCTCCAGGGTGTAGCTCTGGGGCTCTGAGTCTTAATCATCTTGGTTTCAAGAGGTGGCAGTGACCCTGGGTTACATTGCTTTTAGGGGCTGTGGGTTCATAGGTGAGAAACCCAGAGGCCACCTGGTCCAACCCGACACTGATGAGCAACCACAGAATTCCGCCGTGGTGGATGAGTGTGAGCATTTGGCTGCCCGTCACTCGAACTACTTGGTGGGTGAGACTGGAGAACTTTGTCATCAGACTCGGACACAGATCCGAGTTAGGTGGCAGCTCAGGCCTTCCTTCTGTTGGACGTCCGAGTGGTCATGTCCAGCCGACATCCTCACATTCATCCCTGGAACGGCCTCTTACTCCTTAGGGTTCACTCACAGGCCTCCCCCCCCCCACCCCCCCCTCACCCCCGGCTTACTGAGGACGGAATGCGTCACTGCTTAGCTTCTGGAGTTGATCATCCGTGCCTCTGTGTCCTGGTCCCCAACCCCTTCCAGCCACTCCTTTATAGCAGACTTCCTGGTAACAGTTTCCAGGGAGAAAGACTTCCCAGGACAAGTCTAATATTTTGTCAAAGTCTCTCTCTCTCTCTCTCTCTCAGAGGTTACATTCTTTTTCCTTCTGGTCTTGAGGCGAGAGAAAAGTTTCCATGGAACTCACTTCTCAAGCCTGGAGACAGCATAGCACAGTCAGCAGCCTCCCCATTTCCAAACATCCCAAACAGGCAGCATCACATGGAAGAAAGTCCGGCTCCATAAGCTCTGATCTGAAATTCTCGGGCAGGTGCGGGTTGGGAATTCGGGATTTTTCAGATCTTAGGAAGGAATCATGGTGCATACGTCACATAACATGCCAGCAAGGTCTGGGGAGGCGCCCATAACAAGTGCATTATTGTTTCTGTAGGGGGACATGCGGAGATTCACGCTGGGAGGGAGAAACAAAGCCTCCAGATGGGCTTATCTCTGTTCCAGATGAGTTTTGATGCCGAGTGAGCTTGCTCTTCACTTACTAAAAGCAAACACCCGACGCTGGTTGTCAGAACTTTCTGGGTTCTGTAGCTGCCCTGTGTGTGAGTGTGGACCTGCACGCCCAAGGCCAGGTCTCTTTGGGTTGGGCTCCCCGGGCCCACTTCCAC
Organism: Murina feae; assembly: GCA_004026665.1. Taxonomy (NCBI): domain Eukaryota; kingdom Metazoa; phylum Chordata; class Mammalia; order Chiroptera; family Vespertilionidae; genus Murina; species Murina feae. The sequence continues at coordinate 25,631 of PVJC01018872.1, read as the reverse complement.
CAGCTGTGCCTGGTGGATCTCCAGTAGCCTGAGAAAAATCTTTAGCCCAACTTCACACAATTACCCAAAAGTCTGCTTCCTCTCCATTTGAATTCCCCAAACAGCTAGCTCCTATACCCATTAGCTTTTTGTGGCTGTCATGGGGATTGGTATGAGAAACTTCTACATTCAACTTTTGGAATATTATGGAGAACCAATGATATTTTTTCACCATTTTCCTATTTCACAGCCAGTTTATGAATTCATTTTTATTCAATAAGCACTTGATTGCATGTACTATGTTGGGAACTGCTTTAAGGTAGAGCCCATCACAATCTTCATTTTACAAGGTAAGATTAGGCCCAGAAGGGTTAAAGACCTTGGTTAAGGTCACACAGCTAGTTAGATGGCAGAGGAGGAATTAAAATCCATGAACCCAACTTCAGAGTCTGTGCACTTGACCATGCCCCCATTAAATATTGTGTTTATAGTAGATTAAATCAGTACACACAATGGCCCTTGCTGGGTGGCTCAGATGATTGAAGTGTTATCTTGTATACCAAAAGGTTTTGGGTTCAATTCCTGGTCAGGCACATACCCAGGTTGCAGGTTCCATTCTGGTCAGATCAAGTAAAGGAGACAACTAATTGATGTCTCTCTCTCTCTCTCTCTCTCTCTCCCTAAAATCAATAAAAGCATATTCTTGGGTGAGGGTTAAAAACAAACAAACATAGTAAGCACAAGAAGAAAGATGCTTAACTTTTTAAACTGGAAATACATGTGATTTGCTTCTCCCAGGGAGTTAAACCATCCCCCACAGGTGTTAACTCTCCATCTCGGGTCACTTTCCTCGCACCCAAACTAAGTCTCAATATCGTTCTATTTTGAAAGAACCGGCAAATAAGTAGGGAGTTTGTTGCCCCAACAATTATATATTTTAATAGAAGAATTTGAAATTAAGTAATGTTTATAAGGATAAACTGAATTTCCCAGAGCTTAGGAATAATTTACATTATAAAGAACTTCCTTACTCTCTTCTGGGCATGAATAGGCTTAAAATATGATGATGACTATTATTGCTCACAATACTCTAGTTATTACTTTGAATAACAAAGTGCTCTAAGATCCCAAATTAATTATCAATGAGACTATTGCTCTTAAAGAGTTATATTGTTCATAAGCAAGATGATTGCTCCACAGAGAGGAGTGTTTTTCATATGTTGCCATAATTTGGGGGGAACGAACAAAGCCGGCATCGGGCCATGCCATGAGATGTCTCAGATCTCCCCGCCCTGCCTCGGGTAGGCATTCATCGATGTTTGCAGGACACAAGGGTCACCAAACAACCTGCTCATCCTTTAGAAGAGGGGGATCAAATACACCTTGATTAGAAGAAATCTGCACTCAGCAACCCCATCTGTTTCTATACATTTGTACTTACTTTACTTCAGCTTCATTCCTTAGTACTAAGGTGTTGTTGCTAGGCAAATCCCAGTATTGCCTCCAGTAAAGGGAGAGGAGAAGAGACCCAGAGTCATCCTTACACCCCGAGCCAGCCTGAGGGGGGCAGCAGCTATCACAGTCTGGTATCCTGGGAAGAGTTGGTGGCGGGGTTGCTTGAGAGGAAGAGACACGGGGAGTTCATCTTTTCCATGGGGAGATACATCTGGACTGGGTGAGTCTGCTATTAACCTGTAAAACTCCTTCTATTTCTACAGAGCTGGTGATTTCCTGTCTCCTCTGAAGTCCTAAACAGCCTGGCCAGCATCAGCCTATGAACCAGGAGGTCAAGGTTCAATTCCCAGTCAAGGTACATGCCCGGGTAGCATGCTCAATCCCCAGTGTGGGGTGTGCAGTAGACAGCCGATCCACGATTCTCTCTCATCGTTGATGTTTCTATCTCTCTCTCCCTCTCCCTTTCTCTCTGAAATCAATACAAGTATATAAAGAAAGAAAGAAAGAAAGAAAGAAAGAAAGAAAGAAAGAAAGAAAGAAAGAAAGAAAGAAAGTCCTAAGCAAAACAAACATTTATTAATAGTATTAGTCAGGATAAGTTATGTTACACTGCAGTAAAAAAACAGCCCCCAAGGATCAATGATGTAATACCAGGAAGGTCTCTTTCTCACCCAGGAGGTTCATTATGGGCCAGGTGACCCTCCCAGGTGCCTGTCCATCGTGCTGTACGGAATTCAACAGCCAAGGTGATCCTGAAGCTCTGCCATCTCATCCTGAGGCATCCTCGACTGCCCTGGCAGGAGAAGAGACGACTGAAGGGTTGAGCGTTACTTCCGTTTTGAGTGTTTGACCCGCAAGAGTCACAGGCTCGCCACCCAAAGGACAGAATTAGTAGTCACATGGCTCCACCTAGGGAGAGTGTGACCAGGAAGTCTGTTTCTGCTACAGTCATTGAAACGAGAATCATTGTCCGAAAATGAATAGCAGTGACAGTATGGATAGATGTTTCAGCCCTTTCTCACAGGGGAAACACAGGAACTGCATGTGTTGTGTGGAGTATTTGTTTACAAGAAGAAGAAGAAGAAGAAGGAGAAGGAGAAGGAGAAGGAGAAGGAGAAGGAGAAGGAGAAGGAGAAGGAGAAGGAGAGGAGGAGGAGGAGGAGGAGGAGGAGGAGGAGGAGGAGGAGAAGGAGAAGAAATGACAGTATGAATGAAGGGGCCTAGAAGGCAAGGACACTGTTGAGTGTATCTTGGTATCCCTCATACTTTGCGGAAAGAGTTCAGTGAAGCCATCGTAAATGAATAAAGGAATGAATGAGGCATTCTGTATCCTTAAGTTCAGGAGGCGTCTCTTATTGCTACTCCTCCCCACCGGACCTCATTTCTATCCCATCACAGAGGCATCCCGTGAGCCTGGAACAGCTTCCAACACGCTGTAACTCCTCCTGATGAGAACTGGAAGCTATGGTCTTGCTGCGCTGGTAGCAGTTAGGAAACAATAGGAACCAAATAAATTGTACTTGGGCTTTAATGTGATTGCTGCTCATGTGTGCCCCTTACTTAGGTCCCCTTCCAAAGAACCAAATTAGCCTTTAGATGGATTGTGCCCGGTAGGCCCCTTGGTCAAGTCTGTAGCCAAACCAATCCACAAGCCATTCTCCGAACATAAAATGCTCTGCCCACCGTCAGCCTTTATGCTCGTGGTTGTTTTTCTCATAAGAGTAATGGGCCTGTATTAACCACACGTTGTCTCTTATCTACTTTCCTGTGCAGCCAATGGTACTCCTCGGTGGGGCGGTTTGGCCCTCCAGCCACTGCCCACATAATGGCCTGTCTTGATATGCTGGTTTCGGCCTTCTTTGAACCCACTCACAAAGGACCACATGGCCCTTGGCTAGACTCCTAAAAACAACCTGTTTTGCCTGCTGCCTCCAAGTCTGATGGCAAAGTTGGTGAAATGGGTTACTAAGTAAATGTGAATTTAGCAAAAATGGGCTGTGGTTTACTCTTCGTTCAGCTCAGGCTGCGGTCTGAGACAATGGCAGAATTTTGAGTTTGAGGAGCTCATGCATGAGCTTGGATACACACCTGAGGACAGGGTTCTTTGATTTCTCTGACTGCAATCTTTGACGCAAGCGTTGGCCTGGTGTCAGGCAGCAAACTCTGTGTTCGTGCGTGCTCATATTCTCATCTGTGTGCAGGCTGCCCCCTTGGGGTTTGAGCCTTAGTGTTTGCTGATTTTTCTTGCCATATACTTCTAAGTTCAAAGAGTTTCATTTCTATGCTGAAAGGCCTGGAGGTTTGAGGGGGTGTAACTTCTCATTAACGAGCTTAGTACAACGGAAAAGGCAATGGGCAGTTTTATATGGACTATTTATAAACTATTCAAGGAAAGGAGAAGCACACTCCATTCCTGTTATTTGGATAAGGCGAACTAAACGAGAAGACTCTGTTCATTCAAGTTTAACTGATCTCTATCAGAAGTCTTGGAATAGATGGAAATCCGTATTTCAACAAGACAGCAGGCTAAATAAAAAGCACCATACAATATTAATCCCCAGTAAATCCTTGTTTTCTTTCTCTCTGAATTTTATTAAAGCGATGGCAAGAAAAGCAACCTGAAAAATGATCAGGAAATGATACCATTTTGGGGGTATTTGATAGTTTCATAACTGCAATCCAATATTTTGACTTTTGCCCCCTATTGGACAGTGTCTTGGCGGGATATAATCTACTCTCTGGGTTTTCTAAATTAAAACAAAATTAATCGCATTTCATCGAACTCTATCCTCTTTAGAAACACACTAATTCTTGGGATGGTATTAAATGAGTATCCATTCTGTTAAGTTATAGTTTATGTTCATTAATAGTCCACCTGCACTTATTCAACCTCTCTTTTTGCTAGTGCTCATACGTCCACAAAAACTCAGTCCAAATGGTTAGGTGTTAGGTAAGTTGTGTTTCTTATCATTGCTCATTATAAAGATGCTCAACCCTAGCTGGTCTGGCTCAGTGGATAGGGCGTTGGCCTGCGGACTGAAAGGTCTCAGGTTTGATTCAGGTCAAGGGCACACGCCCAGGTTACGGGCTCCATCCCCAGTTGGGGGCGGGGGGTGCAGGAGGCAGACAATCAATGATTCTCTCTCATCTTTGATGTTTCTGACTTTCTCTCCCTCTCCCTTCCTCTCTGAAGTCAATTTAAAAAAACATTTAAAGATGCCCAGACTATACGCTGCCTCCTAGAGGTGGGGGCAGGGACTGCAGGGAGGTTAACGTTTCACTCACGGTCACTCAGTCACTAACCAGTGACCAAAAGCTGTCACATTCGCATTCAAAGCCCCAGTTAACCCTGAGTTTCATTCCACTGCAGGGTGAGGTAGGCCAGGGTTCCTCCATCTTTGACAAGTAGCAGAGTCAGCAGGCAGGCGTCTAAGGCACACATCCCCGGACTCCTGTCCAGACCCTCCCCTTGGAGACGTGGATTCTGTAATCCTTGAGGGGGAGGAACCCCGGGGAAAGCCTGCACGTGATTCCAATAAGCACTAAAGATAGTGAATTAGTGACCTCAGCGCATGTCCAGGCCCCATGAGCCTGAAGACATGGAGAGAGACTTGGGGGAACAGAGGATTAGCCCAGTTCTGGCTCCACATCAAAAAGCATGGGGAGGCTGAAGAATTCCTGATGGTTTTCCAGCCCTCAGAGCCAAGTAATCTCTCCTTTCCTCAGCCACAACACACGGGCAGATAAGAGTGGAGTAACCACTTCATCAGATGGGGAACCTTACTGGTTGCATCTCTAGAGATGAGAGTACAGTCCCACTGTCCAGGGACTGCAGGACCAACACCCTTGGGAGACCTCTCATTTCTCACTGAATTTAAAGACCACCCAGTTCTCCTCCCTGTCCTCTGGGCTCACAGTCATTCACATCCATTCATTCAAAACGACTTAAGTGCCTACTATGTGCTAGACCTGTCAGGCGTGTTACAAATAATCCTAACGTTGGCCCCAGTCATTGCAAATCCAATAATCCTAACCGGGGGCTCCCTGGAAACGTATTGAAATCAATTGAAAATATTTTTGTTTTTAACTTAAAATTCTTCCTGGTTTTACAAAAGCACGTTTATACACTTTCTTCTTTTATCCTGTATAGATATCAATACTTCAGATTCTTCCATTAATATAAAGCAATGTTGGCTTCGCTCATAATGCCAGTGAACAATCCGAAACCATAAAACTTGCTTTATAGTTCACGTGGGAATTAGACAAATACTCTAAGAGTTACCTTCTGCCAATTCTATGCCTCAGACCTCTGGAAGAGAGAGGAAATCAAAATCAAACCATGGAGGACGTGGTAGTTAGCAGTAACAGCATCTTCCGAACAGTTCTGAAAATGGAGGCTGTAAACTTTTTATAAAAAGGAAAGAATGATTCTCAAGATCAAATGTGATGGACAATTACTGATCCTATGATAACAGGCAATGAACTAGTTATTCAGTTAAAATGGAATCTTGGACTTCATTCCTCTTGAAAGTCTTATTCTTTATCTCAACCATGTTTCATCACATGGGTTGTCTTTAACAATTGCCCAGAATTTAAGAGGAATGTTAATTCAATAAAGCCCTCATGATTGATTTTGGGAGAAAATAGAGTGTTATCCGTCTACCCACCCATCTATCTATATTTATCCCCACCTGTCTGTTTCTCTCTCTCTCTCTCTCTCTCTCTCTCTCTCTCTCTCTCTCTCTCTCTCTCTCTCTCCAGTTTGCAGGTGTGTTTTTTTTATCATTATTATCATTTTATTGATTTCAGAGAGGAAGGGAGAGAGAGAGAGAGAGAAACATCAATGATGAGAGAGAATCATTGATCAGCTGCCTCCTTCATGCCCCCTACTAGGGACTGAACCCACAACCCCAGCATATGCCCTTGACCAGAATCGAACCCAGAACCCCAGGTTGACTATCCACTGAGCCAAACTGGCTCGGGCCACTTAAGCACATTTTTAACTGTTTTGCTTAGCAATAGAAAGCCTGATGGAAACTTTTAAAATGCCCTCCATAGATGTTAAAGATGTTACCCCTCACCATGGGAAAAGCGTGTGGACAAGAAGAAAGAGCAATGCAGTAGGAGGAATGAAAAGAACACTAGCCGGCTAAAGAATGAAATCTTGCCATTTCAACAACATGCATAGGCCTTGAAGGCATTATGCTAAGTGAAACAAGCCAGACCAAAAAAAGACAATAATACGTGGGATCTTATACGTGGAATCTAAAAACAAGCAAACACCCCCAAATAAACAACAAACAAACAACAAGCAAATAAAAAACATGCTCATGGATACAAAGAAAGTGGTGGTTGCTAGAGGTGGGCTTGGGGTCGGTGGGAGAAATGGGTGAAGAAGGTCAAGAAGTAAAGAGAAAAACAAGTCTGGATGGTGTGGCTCAGTGGTTGAGCATCGACCTATGAACTGGAGGTTACAGTTGGATTCCTGGTCAGGGGCGTGCAGGAGGCAACTAATCAATGATTCTCTGTCATCACTGATATTTCTATCTTTCTCTCTCCTTCTCCCTTCCCCTCTGAAATCAATAAAAATATATTTAAAAAAAGAAAAACAAAAATATCATAGTGTATACCTTAAATATATACAATTTTTATTTGTCTAGTATACCTCAATAAAGCTAGATACAAACTTTTTTTAAAGGGTTTTCATATTTGAAAAATATTCTCCTTTACCTATAAAATAATCTAGCTGTAAAATTACTGTGGGGTTTCATTAAAAAGCATTGACAAAAATATAAAGCATATTGAACTAGCACATTAGAAGGAAAGTTTTCACATAGTGCTATTTTTCAATTTTCAATAGTGACTAGACATGCATATAACTTAAGAAGTAAAACAAAATGAAAGAATTGGACTTGATTCCTTTCTGTATATAACTAATCTACAACCCTACATAGAATAACATAAAGGTGTTTAGTATCTCAGCATATATACACAATACACGTTTTATTTTTTAAATATATTTTTATTGATTTCAGAGAGGAAGAGAGAGGGAGAGAGAGATATAGAAACATCAGTGATGAGAGAGAATCATTGATTGGCTGCCCCCTACACTCCCGCAACTGGGATTTGAGCCTACAACCAGAGCATTTGCCCTGACTGGGAATTGAACCGTGGCCTCTTGGTTCATAGGTCAATGCTCAACCACTGAGTCACACCGACCAGGACACAATACATTTTTTAAAAAGAAAAAGCAAAACACAGTAGTCAGCCAGAGCTTGTGACCCAAACCACACTGTTCAGGGAGCTCATCTTCCAAGATTAGGGATATTTGAGTCTTAGATGTCCCATATCAAAATGACCTCAGAAGAATATTTTGCCACATGATGACTTGTATCTTTTTGAGGAGGTAGTCCTTGTTTAATTTGGCCTTTAGAAAAGAAGTTAGAAGCAGGGATATCAAAGCTATGTTTTCTGTGTATTTTTAGGTAAGCGAGCTAGTGCTGGTAGGCAGAAGTGTCATATGCCATTCTAGGCCTGGGCCATTAAAAAATTCCATGTGTGCCCAGCCAGAGTAGCCAGTGGTTGAGAGTCATTCCTGTGAACTGGGAGGTTACAGTTCAATTCCAGGTCAGGTCAGGGCACATGCCTGGGTTGTAGGCTCTATCCCTGGTGTGGGACATGCAGGAGGCAGCTGATCGGTGATTCTCTCTCATCATTGATATTTCTGTCTCTCACTCTCCCTTCCTCTCTGAAATCAATAAAAGTATATTTAAAATATATCCCACATGTGATTCTACACTCTATCTGTTCCATTGAGATGTAGGAGGCCATATATGGAAAGTGACCCAAGTCTGATGGTTAAGACAAAAAAAAGCCTTGATTTCTGAGTAACTGCATGGAGCAGAGGGTCCCACATTCAGCCCAACCAGTCTCCGTTAGACTATTACATCAGAAACAAACCATTGTAAAGTAAGCCACTGAGGCTGAGGGAGTAGATTATCCAACAGCTACCATTATTTTCGCTAATATTTTTACATGTGATTTTGTAAGTAGTTAGAACCTAATATTAAAATACAGCCTGGGTTACATTGCTGTATTTCCATGATATTATATTCTGTGTAAAGGTGCAAACCTTGGTGGCAATATATAGGCACACTTTGTTTTATTGCACTTTGCTTTATGGCTATTGTGTATTTTACAGATTGAAGGTATGTGGCAACCCTGCATCAAGCAAGTCTGTTGGTGCCATTGTGTGTGTGTGTGTGTGTATCACATGTTGGTTATTCTCACAATATTTCAAATTTTTTCATTATTATTATATTTACTAGAGGCCCAGTGCACAAAATTTGTGCACTGGGGTGGGGGGGTGTCCCTCAGCCTGGCCTGTGCCCTCTGGGAGCCCTCAGGGGATGTCTGATATTCTTAGTGCTGTCATGCAGGTGGGAGAGACTCCCACCACCACTGCTGCATTTGCCAGCCATGAGCCCAGCTTCTGGCTGAGTGGCACTCCCCCTGTAGGAGTGCACTGACCACCAGGGGGCAGCTTCTGTGTTGAGCATCTGTCCCTTGGTGGTCAGTGTGCATCATAGTGACTGGTCATTCTGCCATTCGTTCTATTTGCATATTAGCCTTTTATTATATAGGATTATGGTGATCTATGATGAGTCATCTTTGATGTTTCTGTTGTTATTGTTGTGGGGTGCCATGAAGACTGTGATAAATGTTGTGTGTGTTCTGACTGCTTGATTCACTGGTTGCTTCCCCAGCTCTCTCCCTCTCCTTGGGCCTTCCTATTCCTAGAGACAAACAATATTGAAATTAGAACAATTCATAACCTTACAATGGACTTCCGGTGTTCAAGTGAAAATAAGAGTCACACATCTCTCACGTTAAATCAAAACTAGGAAGGACTAAACTTAGTGAGGAAGGCATGTTGAATGCCAAAATAGGCCAGAAGCTAGGTCTCTTGTGCCAATCATCTAAGTTGTGAATGCAAAGGAAATCAAAAGTGCTCCTTCAGTGAGCACATGGGTACTATGAACGCTAAAGAGCCTGATTGCTGATAGAGAGAGAGTTGCAGTGGTCTGGATAGAAGATCAAACCAGCCACAACATTCCCTTAAGACAAAGCTAAGCCAAAGCTAACCCTTCAATCCTGTGAAGGCTGTGAGATGTGAGGAAGCTGCCGATGAAAAGTTTGAAGCCAGCAGAGGTTGATTCAGGGAGTTTAAGGCAAGTCACCCCCGTAACATAAAAATACGAGGGGAAACAGCAAGTGCTGACATCGAAGCTGCAGCAGATGATCTAGAGCAAGCATGTCAAACTTGCAGCCTGAGGGCCAAATACCTCAATTATTCAGCCCATGTTAATTAGCCTTTGAGTTTTACATGCTTGGTCTAGAAGATCTAAGATTCAACAGATTTTGAATATCTATGAAACAGCCTTTCCTTTGAAGAAGATGTCATCTTAGAGCAAAGTCAATGTTTGGCTTCAAAGGACAGGCTGACTCTCTTGTTAGAGGCTAATGCAGCTGATGACTTTTAATCGAAGCTTTGTTTGCCATTCTTAAAATCTTGGGGCCCTCATGAATTATTCAACATCTGCTCTGCCTGTGCCCTGCAAATGAAACAGCACAACCCGGATGACAGCACACCTGTTTACAACCCGATTTACTGAATATTTAAGCCCATGTTAAGACCTATTTCTCAGAGAAAAAAAATTTCCTACAAAATATTACTGCTCATTGACAATGCACCTGGACACTCAAGAGCTCTAATGAAGATGTTCGATGAGATTATGGTTGTTTTCATTCCTGTTGGCACAATATATTCTGTAGCCCATGGGTCAAGGAGTCATTTTGACTTTCAAAGCATATAACTTAAATGTATTTTGTAAGGCTATAGCTGCCATCAATGGCAATTCCTCCGATGGATCTGGGTGAAGTAAATTGAAAACCTTCTGGAAAGAATTCATCGTTCTAGATGCCATTAAGAACGTTCGTGATTTAGCTCAGCCAGCATGGCTCAGCAGTTGAGCATCGACCTACGAACCACAAGGTCACGGTTCTACTTCAGGTCACCTCACATGCCCGGATTGTGGGCTCAGTCCCCAGCTGATCAACGATTCACTTTCATCATTGATGTTTCTATCTCTCGCTCTCGCTCTTCCTTCCTCACTGAAATCAATAAAAATATACTTAAAAAAAAAGAACATCCATGATGTATAAGAAAAAGTAAAAATATCAACATTAAAAGTTTATTCTATTGAGTGGAGGGAGTGACTACAGATGTGGTAGAACTAGCAAGAGAAGTAGGATCAGCAGTGGAGCCTGAAGATGCGACTGCATGGCTGCAATCTCATGATAAAATTTTCACAGATATGGAGTTGCTCCTATGGATAAGCAAAGAAGCAATTCATTGAGATAAACTCTACCCCTTGTGGAGATCCTGTGAAGAGTGTTGCAATGACAACGAAGGGTTTAAAATGTTACATAAACTTGGTTGATAAAGCAGTGGCAGGGGTGAGAGAACTGACTCCCATTTTGAAAGAAGTTCTGTGCATCAAATGCTATCGAACAGCATTGCATGCTACAGAGACCTTGCCTGTGAAAGGGAAGAGTCCATCAAGGCAGCAAAATTCCTTGTTTTCTGATTTTAAGACATTGCCACAGCCACCCCTACCTTCAGCACCCCTTCAGTCCGCAGGCCACTCTACCACTGAGCTTAACCAGCTAGGGCATAAGTGCAAACTTCCTACTGTGAAGGGGAAATTGATTTATACGGAATGCAATCTTAGACATACACCAGGGATGGGGAATGTCTGGCCCATGAGCGGAGCAAGGCTCATGAATTATTTAGTTTGGTCCTGCCAAGGCATTAGGAATGATTTAGTTAAATGTTTGAACAAATATAATTTTGTATCGCCCGAAAATCCTAGATAATAAAAGCCTAATATGTTAAGTGTTCATTCATCAGGTTGTCTGTTCAATCAATCAAAGTGTAATATGCTAATGATATGCTAAGGCCACTCAACCGCTTGCTATGACATGAACTGACCACCAGGGGACAGACAGTCAACCAATCAGCTAATCACTATGATGTGCACTGACCACCAGGGGGCAGACGCTCTGACTGGTAGGTTAGCTTGCTGTTGGAGTCCAGCCAAATGGAACTGAGCAAGAGGGGCCGGACACGTCCTGGAGCCTTCCTGCAGTCCCTCCCTGGCTGGCCAACCTCCTGCGTCCCTCCCTGCCCTGTTTGTGCACCAATGGGGTTCCTCAGCCTGGCCTGCACCCTCTCACAATCCAGGACCCCTTGGGGGATGACAGAGAGCCGGTTTTGGCCCAGTCCCGTAGGTCAGGCAAAGGGATCCCACGGGTGCACAAATTCATGCACCGGGCCTCTAGTGAGGTTATAAATATCCATGTGGTCCTTGGCAAAGAAAAGGTTCCCCACCCCTAATGTACACAAATGTTTGTTTATATTAAAAAATATCCAATACGTACAGCTTATTATTTCTATCCTGTCTCAGCCCATCAGAATTCCTCTGAAATCAGTGAGTTAACTATTTTCCAGTGTTTGGGGCATAAACAGAACTGCATCAGACAACAAAGGAAGAACAGGGAGACTTTACATTTTGTGTAGCAGGATGCATAGAAACAAGGAATTACATCCACATAGGAGCATAAATAACAGACTCTGCCATTGTTTCCGTTTACATGGGGCTGGTGTTGTGGTCGTGGTATTGATTTATGGAGAGATTTTTCTCGATTCTGAGTGTTTATGTCTGTGCATGTGTTCGAGTAAATGTCAAGAACTTGCTGTACTCCATTTCATAATGCCTACTATTATATTGAGTCATGGAGAAATTCCAGTACCACAAATAAACAGAAAATAGAGAACTCTCTCTAAATTAGGTATGTGGTCCACACCTTTCTTTTCTTTAATATATTTTTATTGATTTCAAAAAGGAAAGGAGAGAGAGAGAGAGGAGACACAGAAATATCAATGATGAGAGAGAATCATGGATTGGCTGCCTCCTGCATGCCCCACAGTGGGGATCGGAATTGCAACCTCGACATGTACCCTGACCAGAAATCGAACCGTGACCTCCTAGTTCATAAATCAATGCTCAACCACTGAGCCCCACCAGCCAGCCACACCTTTATTTGTCATGTTTATTTTCTGCGTACTCTATTTGATAATCATATAACACATTCACCAGATTTCCTCTTACTTCCTATCACATCAGTAACACCCTCCTAAAATGCAATATTGAATATCTAATTTTTAAAAATGTAGCTATCTTCTTCATTCTCCACCCACCCACACCCATCCCAGCACTGTATTTGCCCACCCTACCCCTAAGGGAACAGAGAACTAATGTTTCATATTAAAGACTGGAGTTTTTTGTTGGTGTTTTGTTGTTGTTGTCGTTGCTAATCCTCACCCAAGGATATTTTTTTCATTGATTTTTAGAGAGAGTGGAAGGGGGGAAGAGAAACAGAGAGAAAACAATGTGAGAGAGAGACATTGACCGGTTGCCTCGCGCCCTGACTGGGGCCAGGGATTGAGCCTGCAACTGAGGAATGGTACCTGGGACCCTTCAGTCCATGGGCTGACACTCTATTCACTGAGCCACACTGCCTAGGGCCAGAGATGGGGCGTTCTGAGTGCTCTTTGGCATCAGTTGTTGGGTGTAGGAAACCAGGGCTAATGAACTACCTGCCTGTCATGGTCTAAATGCTTTGCAAAGGACAATCTCCCTCACTCTCCACTGACCCTGTCATGAGGGTACAGGCTATGGTTGTCATCCTGTGTGTACAGAGGTGGAAACTGAGGCCCCCCACGTGTTCAGGAAGCTTAGTTACAGTTAGGCAGGGCCAGCCTCATGTCCAATGAAAAGGGTCAGCCTTCTATGCCCCTGTATGTGCTCACTCCATCATGCTTCACTGCATCCATGACCTCACAGTGCTGGTATGTCAACGAAACACAATGTCCAACACTGCGTAGGAGGCTCGATTCTTCGTGGGGAAAGCCTACCATCTAATTAGGAAAATCCTATATAATAAAAGCCTAATATGCAAATTAGCCAAACAGCAGAATGATCAATCAGTGGGGGGCAGGGTTGGCAAGCAGGCAGTGCCAGGCCAGCCAAGGCAGGTGCCAGCAGACAGAGGGAGGGGATGGTGATCAGGCAGCAGTAGTGGGGTGATGGGGTACGGGGCTGGAGCTGCCCCCGGTGGTCAGTGCGCTCCCACAAGGGGAGCACTGCTCAGCCACAAGCCAGGCTGATGATTGGCAAGCACAGCAGAGGTGGCAAGAGCCTCTCCTGCCTATGAGACAGCACTAAGGATGTCTGACTTTGGGCCTAAGGCACAGTCAGACATCCCCCGAGGGCTCCTGGACTGCGAGAGGGTGAAGGCTGAGCTGAGGGACCTCCCCTCCTCCCCCCCACCCGCCTGAGTGCACAAATTTTTGTGCACTGGGCCTCTAGTAATATAATAACCTGGAATGACTTGAACACCAAGTACTCCATCCATCAGAACACAGCGATCTCAAGTCTGCGGCCTCGGGACGGTGGATTCTGTGGCCCCCAACGTCCTCTTGTGGCCCCGCATGAGTTTGAGGCCAAGGTTTCATGGAGCTTTTTCTTCGGGCAAATCTTGTCTTGCCATGAGTGGGCCAGCAAGCATTTGGATAGGCACTCATTCACCCCCACCACCACCCCTCCACCCTCCAAGTCATTTCTTTGCAATCATGGTCCCATACCCTGCAAGTTGACCGAGTTAACGAGGAGGAAGGGCACCAATAAGGTATTGTTAATGGATGTCTTTGTGCATAAAAGGAGCTGGCATCTCCCCTCCCACGTGCTGTCCTGAATTCCCCTTTCCCTCCTTCTCAAACTTCTACTTTGCCTCCGAATGTCTGTGTGCGCCATATGACAGCGATTTTCTGTGGTAATTGCTTTCTGCTTCGCTAAGAACCTTTACAATAGTGAACTCCCACAACACTTCTGTGTGAGTCAGGGCCATGCCAGGCAAAAGGCAGACCTGGACATAGACCAGCCTACACTGGTGCTCTCCCCCCTTGCATGTGAGTTGACTTTCTGACTGATGCAAAAAACCAAAAAAAAAACAAAACAAAACACTCACACAAAAGAAACAAAACCGACCCAAAATAACCACCTTAAAAATTATTCTTTTTTTTTTTTTTTTTTTTTTGCATCTATAGTTTCCACGCCTTTGGGTTTACAATCAGGATCTCAGGCAGGACAAACCATTAATTCATTTCAGAAACAGTCAGCCTCCCCCCAAAGAGTAGGTTTCATCCCTCCGTACACAAGAGTCAGGTGCAATTTAAAAGTTCGAGTGCTCCCAGGCTCCCAGGAGTCATGAGCAGGCTGGCCACAGGGGACGTGGAGGGTGGCTCGGTCGCCACGCAGCAGGCCCGGCTGAGGAGCAGGACACACCTTCTCTCCGGCCCCCCGCTCCCCCCCAGAAATGCTCACGGTGGCAGGAGCTCTTTATTTTGCTCACTTGCAACAGCAACAACAAAATGATGCCACAGACGAAAACTGTCATGTCCCTCCCACGCCATCTGTCCCGCGCTGTGCACCCCTCACTCTACAAATTAATCTTTCACACATTTTTTAACAAAAAAAGTGTTAATGTTATAAAAGAAAAAAAAAAAACCCTAGGAAAACAGAAAGGGCTGTGTAGAAAATAAATTAAATTTAAATTTGATGGCAGTTATGACTCTTTTTATTGACTATACGAGCAAACAGTCACATCAAATTGGTGCCACTGGCATATCATTAAAGCTACAGGGCACCCTTCATGATCTCTGACAATGATCGCGCGCGTGTTTTTTTAAATATAGCACGCACATTTTGTCCAATTTGCGCTCTTTTTTCCTGTTGCTTTTGTCCTCTCTCTGAGTGGGTATTATTCATGAACTGAGTCTTTATTATCTATTTGACCATCTGCATCGCGTTGGCCATAGTCCCCTGTATTGTAATTTTGAGTGAAAATAAGGACTGTTGGAGACTGTGACACTAAAAATAATAATAATAACATGCTTTAAAAATGCCAAAGGAAGACAAAAATTAAAGAAACATATTTGTGACGGAGGTAGGTGAGGTTGGGAGGCATGTAGCATGAAGGTGGGGGGGGGGGAGAACCTTAAGTCATTCTATTCACTCACTTAGAACATGAATATTCACTCTGACCAAACACCTTTTTGCCTTGGTAACAAGGCAGTTCAAAGAGTGATGCTTCTTCGTGCTAAGAAGTTTCTGAAAGAAAGGAAGGAAGGAAGGAAGAAAGGAAGAAAGAAAGAAAGAAGATTGATTTATATTTATTTATTTATTTCTCTCTTGTTTAAAAAGTCCACATGTCACAGTGGCTGCCAGTCCAAATAGTGGCAAAGCCCCTTTAGCTATCAAGATTTTAGAATGTGAACATTCATATTTACAGGGCATTGGTACCTCATTTTTTAGCTTAGCGAAGGGAGATTTTCTTTTAAATTAATATCTTACGGCATATGATTTCCAATTAAAAATTGTAGATTGGGGAAAATGAATCAACTGAAAACTCGTCTCATTGTTTTATTCCTAAAATTTTGCCTGATTTAATCTGGCTGTCTTCATTCTTCTTTTTCCCCACCTTTATCCTCTCTTTCTTTCTCAGATTCTCTTCATCAGTGTTAACTTACTCTTTTTTTTCTTCTTCTTTTTACTTGTCAGATTTTGCCTGCAGCCACTGGAAAGCTATCAAAATCAGCTGATTGACAGTTGAATATGGGTTAGCAATGAAACATCTTCATGACAAGAGTAAATACACAAGGTTATGATACATTTATGTCAATCACATTTTTGTTTCAAATGCAAATGGATAATATCCTATTTGGAGGGATGTTCATTGATGTATTCTTGCTTGTTGATTCCTATTAAACTTGAGAAATATGCAATCAAATCTATGCTTTCACACACACACACACACACACACACACACACACACTGCTGGGGCTTACTACCAAAGCAAGATGAAAGCTGTCTATTATCTCATTACTTAAGAAATGAATTATTTACTTGCAGTTAGCAGTAGTTTAAAATAATGTATGGGTTTTTTTGTATTTTCCCCTTTAAATTAGTTTTTATCTGTGTATAACAATCTAAGTGGTATAAAAATGTCAAATCAGGAAATTAGAGCTAATCACCTTAATATCCATATTGATTTATCTAAAAACAATAACAAATTTCTAAAATGAAGAGGTATAACCCAGTTTAAAAAAATAGTAACTTGCTTATAGTAGGTAAAATTTAGCCCATATGTTTTTATTTATTTTTTACCTGTGTAACTTGTAAAAAGAGGGTATGCTGGTCTTGTAAGAAATGATTGAGATAATTTATTCTTTTCAAGACTAATTTAATTATAAATATTATAATATTAAACATTTCCATCTGGTTGAATGGCATACAATTTAATTAACATGATAAAACTTGTTTACATATTGATATTATATGTTACCTCCAAATAAAAATATAATGTTACTTTATACACCTTCTTTAAGCCATCTAGTCCATTTTCACTAAGTTGGTGTGATAATCCCTAATATTTTTAAACCTTATCCAGATATACATTTGAAAATATGCTACAGATTTCTCTTTAACAAACTATTTTCATGTCTGGTTATTAATATATATATATATATTTATTTTCCCAAACCAGCCAAATCCACAGTCTTGGTCAGTCACAACTGACAGCCAGTTTTTCTCTCTTGCAACATAACAAGTTAAAGTTACAAGAATAAAGCGATTGCAAATCATGAATTTTAAAATCTTCTTTTAGAAATAAATATGATATCATAGAAATACTTGTAATAATATTGAAAGACACTATACTTGTGTGAATGGTTTGGGCCAATGTCACCTGCCTCAATCCTTCTTTTGTGTTGCCCTCTCCCGACTCCCCCCCCTCCAAAGTATTACACCAAACATCATCTGAGTGCTAAACATGATCTCTCAACCAGGGCTTACAATTACGCTGAGCATTCCCTGAGCCTAACTAGGAACTCTGAGTCAGAATAATGAGCAGGGCCGCTCTCTCCCCTCACACTCTTTCTGTAGGAGTTTCAGAGTTGTTTAGCGGAGGATTAGGAAGATGGAGCCCTCCTGGACTTAGGTAAGCTGTGCTTTCTTCTGCAGCTATGTGGAAGTGCTGTGGATTGGGAACCTCCGCGGCTTTGTAAGAAGAAAGATCTCAATCACATTCCTGACCAGATTCCTCCTTATGGCTGTGAGAGTTTGATTTTCATTTAAACAACAATAAATACAGGCAGAAGGCTTTGAGATGAATTATGTAAGCCCTTTAGCCATAACCACTACATTCTGCCACCAAAATGAGCTGCTGTTCTCACTTTGTTTTATGAGCTCGGCATCGCCTGTGTTATTGTATCTGCCAAATAAAACCCAGCAAACCATGCAAATGAAAATATAATCTCTTCTCTCTCATAGTCACCGGATGCACCCATCTATATAGTTTTATAGATTCTCCTCCACCAGAGTTACTGCTACTGGGACCCTGTCTTAACAGATCCCTGAAAGGAATGAACATCTCCCACGAGGAGGAACCTTGATTTATGTCCACCAGCGGCGTATGTCTTTAGTCGAAGCGACACTTGAAATGTCAGAAATAATTTCTTTTGTTATATTTCTTAGCTTGTCTGTGTGGTTCAATTAAATCAGGCACTTTTCCCTGAAGAAAAACATCCCTGATAGATTGCATTTTTTTCCCCAAAGCACAGCGGATTGATTTGCTTAAAAACAGTGGATGTTTTTCTTTTAGTTGCTGGGTGTCCTAAATATCTGAAGAAAAACAACGATGAACTGATGCCCAGCTAGTCCTTCCACCCACCAGTCTCAAATCGGGGGCCTCGGATAAGCCACTGAGCCATTCCCTATCAACATTCCTTTTCAAGTATTGAAAATAACAACACTTTGTATGCCTAGAAGGGATGTTGTGAGGAATAACCCATTTCTAAAGACCCTCAAAGGTGAAATGCTCTTTGCATAAGCTAGAGAACTGCTATGAAGGCACCAGGCGTAAGCCTCGACTCCGTCCATCTGGTTACTTCTATGGTGGGTCAGAGGACCTCCACGGAAGTCTACAGACGAGTTGTACTTCTTTCTCACTTTTCCTGAGTTTAACGGGAGCAGCTAAGCATGGAAAGCACTGCTATCCCTCCAGCCTCTGGAAAGATGCAAATATACAAGTTCTTTCTTTCTTTCTATCCCTCCCTCCCTTCTTCCCTCCTTGCCTAGGAATCTTTCTCGAATGCTTATTATGTGCCAAATATGACTATATGGTACAAGTGCTAACGTCATCGAAAACGTTCCCCTCCTGAGAGAGCTTATTTTCTATCAATGAAAAATAGGAAAAAAAAAAAAAAAATAGAGTCAGGCCCTGACCGGTGTGGCTCAGTGGATAGAGCGTCGGCCTGCAGACTAAGGGGTCCCAGGTTTGATTCCGGTCAAGGGCATGTACCTTGGTTGTGGGCACATCAGTGCAGGAGGCAGCTGATGGATGTTTCTCTCTTATCGATGTTTCTAACTCTCTATCCTTCTCCCTTCCTCTCTGTAAAAAAATCAATAAAATATATATTTTTAAAAATAGAGTATCTTGGATTATAAGAGCTTTCCGGGTTCACTCTGCTGAAGCAGTTCAACCCCCTTTCTCTCCAATGCTAATTCGTGCAGCTGGCTAGGATGCAGGCCAGATGTTTTGCATGGAGGCTGAGGAGCCCAGAAATGGCTCTGTGTCTGTTAGATGCTTAGTGACTGCTGCGTGAACTTTTGAAATGTGATTATTTAGGTTAATAAAGAGTTCCTATTCCTCAATGGACTATCGGTGCATACCCGCAATTTCACTATAAGGGCAACTTGAAACTGTATAATGGGTGTGCTCCGAAGCTCTGGCTTTATATTAAGAAAATCTAGTTTACATCAAGGCCGTCTTATCGGGAAAATCAGCCAAACTAATGACCTAGGGTGTGTGCACACCTGTGCCCTATTGTGGCCACGTAATGTGTGGGAAGAGTTAAATACCGAGTGATCCCAATCCTCCTTCCTTTGGGGCTGGCTGTTTCATAAAGCATTATTTAAAGACAATGAACAAGACATGGTTTGGCCAAAGGAAAAAAAAAGGGGGGGGGGTTTGGGGAGGGTGGCATAGAATCAGCAGAGCCCAGGAAGACGTGTTGACATCTCTGTTTTATTTCCTTTCTGCTGCCACCACTGCCACCAGTTCCATCTCCATCACTAAGATCCCTGTCACAGACCACTCCCCTTTGGGATACTTCCCTCTCCCCACCTCTCCCATCATTCTTCTGCCTCGTCACCAGCTCCTCGCTGTCCTTTAGCTGTGCCTTAGGGTCCTACCTCTCCCTTGTAAAGCCATTGTCCCTTATGCTGGTCTTCTCTGTCCATCATTTGTCTCTGTCGAAAATGTTCTATTGTGCATGCGCCTCTGTTGCAGACTCTTGCTGCTATTGTCTCCAGGAGCCTGTGTTCCTGCGTCTGTCCCATCTCCCAAGCGCTAAGGCATGGCTTGGCATGGTAGACCAGTTGTCAGTTTTATGTTTCGATTCAACTTTTTTTTTTTTTTAATTTTTTATTTTGCTCCCTGAACAGCCTCAGTTTTGTCAAACAACATCACAGCAATGGGTTCTCAGTTAAACACGTGCCAATGCTTAGGAGGGACAAAGCCAGCCTCGGGGCACCTAGAAGGAATCGGAAATCTGTTCCGAGTTCATATCCAAGAACCGCTTTTCCTATTATCTCCCCAAAAGTCATTACTGCAGCTTCGGTTCAAAAATGCTTATTTTTACTGCGTTTAATTTAGATACGCATTTGCATTGTAAAATGGGTACTTTAAAAATAATCATTTTGGTCTTAAGCATGAACGCTGCTTCTTTGTAAGGGAAGTAACTCCCTGAGTTGCCTGTTACCACTCGGAGTGAAGTGAATTCGTGGGGTGAGATTTAACCTTCTGTCTGCTCTTATTACCAGGAATAGTTAGAATCTGGTATGTATCAAGGCGTTTGCGTTAAATTTATAGAATTTCTTTGTAAGAAGAGATTTTCACGATGACAGTATAATTAGGGTTGGTATGGTTTATTGCCCACTGAAAGAAAAATGAAATGTGATCTTTGCCCAGTGGGTTCACAATGACATTCATATATAGCGAAGTCCTCACTACAAGGGGAATGATATTATGGTGTATCATTGGCACCTGGCACACGGTGGAAATTTAATAGCAAGAACTGTGAGAATGCATTCCTTATTTCTTTGAAGTAAGTTCTCAGTGAATAACGTTTGGATTATTTTCCTTCCTGTTGGTTTAAAGTCCAAGAAGGTGCTGAATTCAAGGGTGGGCCAAGCATAAAGGGCAGGAAAAACTGCTCCCTGTAGGAGAACGCAGATAGATGTTTCATTTGGTCAGAAGCACAGCATGTGACACATAGTAGGTGCACAGCATTTACACCTACTGTAGTGATCTCTTGGTCGTTTCACCTGTTCTAAGTTTATTTGCACCTGAATTTAAACAAATGACTATAACTAAGAATAGTAGCTTTTAAATATTTCGAAGTTTTATTCTCTCATGCTGCATAAAACAATGTTTACTATATCTTTACAGGATTTTATAAAAAACAGCACAGAGATTTATGTAATTTTAAAAATGAGGTATTAATAACAGGGTTCATGTTAAATCTTTCTTTAACAGAATGCACTCACCTGGGAAAGTCATGTTTCAACAGATTATTTGAAAGAATTAAACCTAAAAATCCCAAAGATGAAATCAATGCATCTTTTCATTATCCACATTCATGCAGCCTCCCGAACCACAGAGTAATTGCCACCTCTGAATTTCAGAGGAGTTTTTAAGGGGGTAGACTCATCTAGACAAATGCATTTTGTTTAGGATAGTATTAGAATAATTTTTAACTGATTGAACTCATACAAATGTCTGGCAGGAAGGCATTCTGCATGGCAAGGAAGACAGCCAACCTGGGGCTTGGAAGTTGCCTGGGATCATACATGAATAAAGAATGAATGAATTACAGCGCAAAGTTAACTGTAAAAAGCATCATTCTTGTTTTCCTCTTTCATGTGCCCTAAGGGATAATGCATTTTATGTGGGGCGGGGCGGCGGGGGGCAAAGAACAGACAAGAGAGATTGAGAAAGAGGAAAAAGGTGGGGTTGGATGGCTCTTTGCTTTCTTTCTAAATTAATTTTCCAAAGTGGCCAGTCTTTTTGTCAAACTAGCCTTGAACCACCAGTCTCGTTCAGCCATTATGCTCTGGATTTATGATGCTCATGTAAAAGCGCTGATTTACAGTAAGCAACTGAAAACTGGCTACACAGGAAAGGCAGTTCTGGGAAGACTGTTCTGTTTCTCTCTACCCTTAACCCTCAAACAGGTTTGGATGCTGGTGCAGGCTCAGTCTGTGTGCAGTGTAGAGGGTAAACCCCATTGCCCGGGGTCCCTCTGCTAAGGACCTATCCTAAAAGTTTGCGACAACATTATTTCTGTCTTACGGGCTGAGGATCAGAATAAATTATCTCCTATTTATGGCTTATCATAGTTCAGGAATTTAATAAGATTCAAGCATTTCAGAATGTATCAACCAGGGAGTGATTCGGCATATCAAATGCTTTGTGGAACATATATATATTTAAAAGGAATACACTCTCTGTTCGTTTCATTATTGTGGTTTGTGTTCCAGTTTGTCCATTTACTTTTTTTTACTATTGTCACAGCTGTATTTTGGTGTTCTCCCTCCCATTTCAACCTGTTCATTTTTAAAAGCGCAAAGAGAATGAGAGAGAGAAGAGGGAGAGAGAGTAAGTTAATGGAATTTCTGTGTGCCATGACACTAAAAATGTTAGTGTTTTTTTCTCTTTAGGTTCAAACTAGGTTCACCTCTACTCCCTTTATCACATTTTATAATTATTATCTTTAAAATATTACACTTTGGATTAACTGATTTTCTTACTATGAACGCTTGCCTCCCTAATTTTTAAAGAAAACTTCCAATTATACATGTTTATTTAAAGTCAATATTCAACAATTAATTCTATAGATAATTTTTCAACATGACCTATTGCACCAAGTGTAATAAAAACACTGAATTATTTCAGAGATTTGACCTGCGGTTCATATGCATTCTATGGAGTTGCTCATCAAATTAAATTTTATTCGGACCATCCACATTTTATAGCGCTAAACTGTTACTGGTCAAATGTATGGGTTATTAAGACGTAAAATTGTTCTCCGACAAGAAATCTAACGGTGTTTCAATAACTTGTATCATTTATAGTAATGGGACTCCCAGAAAAGTGTGGATTAATTGGAACTATACAAGACTAGGATTCCTCCAGAGGGATGCAATGGTATATTTTTCAGATAATTTTGAGACTGTACTTCTGGTGCTTTTTTTTACCTTTCACAGTGGGAGAGAAAGAGAAAGACTATTATTGCCTCTCCAACTCTGACAAGTAGCTTTGGACCTTGGTAATTTGCTAACCCTGTTTGGCAGAAGTAAAAAGACTCTGCTTTGAGGCGCTTACTCAATGGGGGTATTTAGAGTCTGACTTAGTACTTCCCTGGCTCCAGTGGGTGCCCCCCAAACCAATAGCATTCTGTATCATGACACTGCTGCTATCAGTCTGCCGGTACCTACAATTTGCAGGCTGATGACTTTCCAAAGATGATCAAAAGCATCATTTTAAATATAAAGTCAGAGAGTTAAAAAAATAGTTTTTAAATGTAAAAAAAAGGGGGGGGGGCAGAGAAAATACAACTGCCCCTGGGGCAGGGACCAGGGTATAGATGGTTGTGGCAAATAAACAGTAAGTCTACCTCTGACCTTCATCATTATACTATTATTTAGGCCATTTCAACCTGTTCATTTCTAACAGCCCGAGAAGAATATGAGAGAGAGAGAGAGAGAGAGAGAGAGAGAGAGAGAGAGAGAGAGAGAGAGGGAGAGAGGACATTGTTTCGGATTTTTATATATTCATACCAGTTTTTTCCCAACTAAACTTGAACCTCAGGCAGGAGAGAACCTGCCTCACACTTTTTTTGTTTCCTTCCGTATCCCATCAGAGTACTTCCTTGAACACAACAAACACTCCAGAAACGTTTTTATTGATTCTGACAATGTACAGATATTCCATGCATTTCATAAATTTACAAAATCTTTCACCTAATTGAGGGATGGCCTACCGGCTTCTTGAAATATCCACTTAACCTATAACTCCTGGCTACCCTGCTCAGCTCTCAAAATAGATTCTAAATAATGACTATTAGACCTAAAAAAACATCGCTCACAACTTTGGATGGGTCGGTGTCTCCCATCAGACCCTGGGGCTGTTATCAAACTGGCAGGATTGCTCTCTTAGAACCTTTTGTTACAGCTGCGATTTTTGCAGGAGACGCCCTGGGGCTGAGTTTCTAAGATTTCCACGGACAATCTGACTGTCCTGCTGTCCTCATTTCATTACGTGCTGTCCTGACACTGCCACGCCTCTCTGGTCACCCAGAGATCTGTTGCTTTTAACTTCCAGCAGGCGAGAAACAGCTTGGAGAATGAACTCCCTCGTCTTCCCCCAAACTTCTTAGTAAAGCATCCACTCATTTTCACGGGTTTTGTTTTTTTTTTTTTTTCATCGTGTATTTCATCCATCAAAAACGTGTATCCGTTTCCCTAACTTGAAACGGGTCAGGCTGAAACTGGGCCTCCTACCAACAGGCTGAAAGGACCTAGAACTCACCAGAGGCACAGAGGCAACACTGTACAGGGTGGCGGCGGAGGGAGGCTTACGGTTGTCCCTGTGGGAAACGAGACAATAATTAACTAGGCGAGAACCCACTCCTCCTCGTCACCTCTGTGGACCTGCTTTTGCCCACCTGTGTCTCAGGCACTAACTGTCTCACCCTCCTCCCTCTAGGGACGACTCTGACCTCAGTGCTCCATCCGGAGGGCCTATGGGGAGGTGGAGGGGAGGGCGGAGAAGGTCCCCATCCTGCTCCTAACAGGACGTCCCCGCACCCTTTGGGGCCTGGAACGCCCTGTGCTCCTGCTGGGACCTCATGTGCACACATGATGCTTTTGCACGGGAGCTCGAGCCTCTGGCCTGGAGCAAAGCGAAGGCGCCTTTTGCCCCGGGTAAGGTTGGTCTCCTGGCAAGTTTGGGGAGCCCCAGGCTGGCCAGGGGCCGGCTCGGGCAGCACAGGGCAGGCACCTTTCATTGTGACCCCGACTCCTCTGCCGACTCTCCCTCTGCAGTTTGCGGCTTCCTGGCCTTGCACAACTGGCTTTCCCTGGTTGAACTCAAAACTTTTCAACTTGCAACCCGTGCCTCCCGAGCAAGGTCTCCAGCGTCTGGAGGGTCTGCGTGTCCAGCGTCCTGCGTGGCCACCATGAACACGGTTTAATGGCAAAGAACGGAAATGCAGCAAAAGTTTATGGAGGAAAAGCCTGGCAGCAGTGAGTCTCCCCCTCCCTCCCTCCCTCCCTCCCTCCGCAGCTCCGAGTTGTGGCTGGGAAGGTAGCAATTGCGGGAGCGGGCGAAGGCTCCGACAAGCCTCAATTTGACGGAGATTCCCTAACATCTGGTCCCCGGGGGGAATGGCTTTCCTTGCAACCGAGCAAGTGCACACGGCTCCGCCGCAGCGGGACCACGTCCAGGCGCAGGACGGCCCGCCACGGCCTCCCGGAGCCGCTCGCCCCGCAGCGCCCCACGTGCACCGGCGGAGCGGGGCGCCGCAGGGCCCGGGCGAGAGCGTCCCTTGGCCCCGCTCCCCGCTCCGGCCGCCGAGGACGCGGACGGCGTCACCCGCAGCAGGGAGCGACCCTAACTAATGCGGGACGCGCGTCCTCGGGGTGCGTCCCCGAGCTCCCCGGCCTCTCGGGCGGGGACACGGGCACAACTTGGAGCGGCCGGGCGCCACCGCATTGCAAAGTGTATTTACGGTTGTCACGGCGCCCACCCGAGCGCCGGCTCCGCCACCCCGGCGCGCGCGAGGCCTCGGAGCCTGGAAACAAGCCCCGCCCCGCGCAGCTGTCGCCGCCGCCGCCCGCGGGCTCCTTTCACTTTCTCACGGCCAAGTCACCCAGAGGGGCGCCGCTGCC